>JBAJNP010004837.1:0-31591 GCA_036877545.1 Yasuhikotakia modesta | reverse complement strand
TTTATAATGAAATTGCACTATAGAAACTATGAACTTAATATCTGAGTCACATATTGACCAATATCACAAACCTCTCTGTTTGTAAGTATGTGAAAGTTGTTTGGCCAGGGTGTTTAGGGTGGAGTAAACAGACACTCATACTTCCTGACGTTTTTCTGACGAAAAAGAGTTCTGAAGGCATAAACATACACATAATGTTTACAATGCCACACACAGACAGGGCCAACATCAACATGTGCGACCGCTCAGCAGAGGCCCGAAGACCCCAAATGTTTCTGTGATCAAAGCTAGCTCACTCTTATGTGATTGCGCATGTTGTCTTTTTTTTGAGCAGTACATTGTGCTTATGCTAGTGTCATGGACCTTTTAAGACTCCACCCATTTGACCTCAATGCTTATGTGCTTGTCAGTATTATATTACTCACACGCATGTTCTTGAGTCTCCAGGCAGTGGCTGGAGGGATGGTGCAGGTGAAGGTAGGAGTAAATGGCAGATGGTGGTTCTTACAGGCCAAAAACACTCCACTTCAGTGAAAAGGACAATCTTTTCCTTCTACACATTAAAGTGTGTTAACTCTGTGTCCTATTTTGGGCTGAGAAATATGAGGCTATACTGTAAACAGTATATGTTTGAAAGTAAAAATATTTCAACCCATAAAATAGGTGACAAAACACCTAAATGTTTTGACTCTCAGGTAACACACACATTGCTGTAATGTGTAGTTAAATGAACTATAATGTGTATTGCTCCACAGAGGCCTCAGAAGAGTTGCATTTAGCAGTGACGCATCTAATGTGTTGATCGCTGTATCTGTGATCTCTGGAATGAATTACAACTTTATATTCAAACTTGTAAATAGAGGAAGAAAGTGTGTGATTGCAAATCTTGACGTGTTAATGATTTTGAAGGAAACAGAGATAACAGGAAGCTTGATATGCATTTGATGTTGACACAAATTGTGGAAGTGTCAATGCATGTTTATCTGATTGAGTTTAAACTGGGGGATGTGTGGTACTGTGTTTGCATTAATTATGTGCGAAACAGCTAGATAGAATACAACAGAACACGTGTCTGGATTTGCATTTTCAATATGCAATACTAAAACTTCCTTACAGGATATTTAATAATCCACCAATAAAGGTTACAATCTCAACATTCAATGCAATGGCCATTAAAGCTACAAGATTTTCCAATGCAGAAACTTGTCAGCCTCACTAATCCGCTAGTTAGTTGTTAAGCTGCTAACTTTTCTGAAAATTTCAGTTAACTAGCTTTGTCAGCGTGTTGTTAAGGAGCATTGTCATGATGGACACATTCTCAGAGTGTGAATGACAGCTGGATATGATGCAGAAACACAGACACTCCATCTCTTATGCTTGCTTACTCTTCTTCTATCTCTGCTGGCTGGCATCACTTTTAGGCTAATTACTTTAGCAGCCAACACTGGAGGAGCTGTTGGACCAAACCCAAATGGGCCATCAGCACCAGAGCTATGGATGTTTCAGCTCCACATTTTCTCTGATATACTGCTAGCATACACACATTTTCACTGTCTCACAGATCTAACTTCCTCTGCAGTTAGCCTGTCACAGAGGTCAAACCCAGTGAGTTATATGTAATAAAACAGAGAAATGCCAGTTTAGAAGTGTGGAGGTGTGCTAATTTCATCACCACAGGATTGTTACGAAGCACATTTAATGATGTCACCAAACAGAGTTAGGCGAACTCATGCCTACATGCACATAAGGGTGAACTGTAGGCACCTCTGTGCCCCAGGGGTTGATTGTTATTAAAGACAACAGATTTCAACTGCTTTATTTTGTTGTATGAAGGTCACATTAAAACTGTTGGAAACTTTATAACTGCTGGACCTCTGAGCTCTGCATGTATGTCATAGAATGTGCAATTCAAACAATTCTGCTCTCTGCATCTCTCTTAAAGGGATAGTACACCCAAAAATTAAAATGATCTTCTCACTCCCATGTTGTTGCATGGAACACAAGGGAATTTTGTTTTTACTTTTTCTTTTTAGACCAATATTTAAATTTTTAGGGAGCAAATTTTGCACACAAATTGCATGGGTTGTAATTTTTTTAACTGTTTTAATAACTCATGTATGTTCTCTCTACAGCTCTCTAAATGATTCTTTTAAGACACTGAAATAATACAGGTTTAAAACAATTTAAATGTTATAAAATTGATACATTTTACAACTAACTATTCTGAATATGATGACCACTCACTTTGCCTGTGGTATCTTTAAAACATATATTGTCAATATTTACTTTATAACTGAAGTATAATTTCCTTTCTGAATCTCAGAATCATTTCCTTTCTGAATCTCAGAATATCTCAGTACATATTTCATTACAACTATATCCTGTATTTCTGAAATTTAAACCCATTCAAGTCAATGTACAAAAATAAAGTTTAGATTATTACTGTTTCAATTATCATGAAAATAACATCTAAGCATCATCATACAGAAATGGCTTCACAAATAGTTTCAGAGTTCATGGTAAAGCAGTTTACAAGCTATTCTGATCATTACACAGGCTGCATATTGCTTATAAACTGTTTATCGATATGAGATATCATAGATCACATGGGTTTATGTTTCATAAGCCACCCGACTCACTCATCTCACAAACGTGCACATGCTCCGGTTCGGCCTCAGGTGTTTGGGCACAGCCATTACTTTATCAGCCTGTTTTTCCCGCTCATTCAAATGACTCCCTGATGAACAGCACCCCCACATTCTACAGAGAGAGATTTTAATTCGTATTATTATTAAAAGAATCACTCACTGCAATCTGTTGCAAAAACACCATCTGCTGGATCACTCGTAGGACCTCAGTTGCTTATTAGACAGAATTAGACAATGATTTCCTCTCCTCCGCTTTACATTATTTTGCTCTCTCTTCTTCTCTCAACTAATTTATCTTAAGTTGTTTTATGGCAACTCACAACTAGCCTTTTTTGCTGCATGTCATTCCACTGATTAATTCCCAGATGTCACCTGCTCTGGGATGAGACCTGAGTGATTGGCAGAGGACTTATCCCTTGCAGAAGGTTTTGGGATGAGATGTGCTCTCAATAACAAAGTCCTCCAGAACACACAGAAGCATTGTTTAACCCATTTATTGCATTGAAACATTTCCACCCCACTTCACTGTAATGTTTCATGACCATTATCTACCCCTTCCCTTGCCCTTAGTTACACAGTTTTTGTTACTGTGCATTTAAGACTAAGTTTACCACAGTAGTTCATTAGTGGTGTTTATGAGTTTTCATAAATAGTGATGTGCAAATGTAGGTAGTCACATGTCAAAGTGCTGTAATGGATGTGATGTCATTACTTGTGATGTCATTATTATTTTTCCAGTGCAAGTTTTTACTGTTTTGTTTTTATTATGAGGTCAGGATAGGCTAGGAAGTGTGTAAGGTTTAATATGGCTACCATTTAAATAAACTTTCATTTCTAAAGAGCACGAACTATATCTTACTAGCTTAAGATACTTAGTTTATCATTGCAACAAACTAGAATACTGTTCTGGCTCCTCAGGCTCACTTTTACTCAGTCCTCCCTCTCCATGTGTCTGCTGTCTCTAGGCGGTAGTGAGTCTTCCTGGGATAAAGAGAAACTTCAGTCCCCCCCCTCTTCTGGAGCACAGCACGGTCTGACTCATGCCGGGCTCTCCGCTCAGCATAGCCTGTCAGGGTCTCATCTCTCTTCCCTACAGCAGAGTCATCTCCTGGCTAACCGTGAGTCATTCATTCACTCGATTCAGTCATTCAGTCATTTTCATTCATTCCCCCGATCACCAGGTGCAGTCCTTGTGATTTTCCTCTGTTCTATTCATCTGTAGTTGATAAGTGTCATTCTTCTATTCATTCAGTGCATTTTTCTTTTAAGATTCCTAAGTTACTTTATCCTTGATGTATGACTATCAAATTAATCACAATAAGACACAATAGGAAATATTGTCGGACCGGACTTGACCTTTTTGCAGTTTGACAGGATTGTAAAAAGAAAGCTGTGAAATTATTGGTAATATTGTTTCCCTATGTTGCAGTGGTAAAGGAAGTTATTAGTATTAGTTTAAGTGATGATTTTGTGGAAAACAAATAATACAATTAGATACAAATTTAGAATAATGTGCCTTAATAAATCATAGAGAATAAGACTGAAACATTTTATAAGTGAAGTGTATGTTTCTCCTATTGTGTTTAAGACGTGAGAGTGAATAAATAATTACATAATTTTTATTTTTAAATTTATTTCACAGTAGTCAAGAAATTGACAACAGTCAAAATTATTTTCTGTATATCTTCAAATATAGAGATTAAAAAAAAGATTCACAGATCAGCACATTAGCAACCATTTACCAACAAATTAGCTTCATACCATATTAACAGATATTAACATAGTAAGTTGAGTCTGTCTCTCTGTTTGTCTTTCTCAGGGCTTGACCTGCCGTTCATGATGATGCCCCACCCCCTGCTGCCCGTCAGTCTGCCACCTGCCTCCGTTGCCATGGCAATGAACCAGATGAACCACCTGAACACCATCGCTAACATGGCTGCGGCTGCTCAGATGCACAGCCCCCTTTCCAGGGCAGGAGCATCTGTCATCAAGGTAATGTGCAAAGTTTTACCAGAAAGCCACTGACTTCAGTGACCACTTGAATCCAGAACAGAAAAGGGTGCACACTACACTTTAATCACACTTCATTATGAGTGTTTCTTTCTGAGACCATTGAGTCAGAGTCAGCTCGTTTTGAATGTGTGCACATGTGTGCACAATACTTTCAGAATTGCATGTCCCCTTCGGATTGGTGAATCATCTTGTTCTGTGAGCCAGTTAACATCAGGGAAGGAGCTATATACCGAACATCTTCATTTGTACATGGAGAGTTTGATTTGAAATACTCAGAGGAGAAATAACAGAATAAATGTGGTGTGCTGGGTCCACACAAAACGGGTATTAGGGAATATTAGATGCAGAATTTAAAATCAACACTATGTGTTATCCTTCCACCATGTTCCCCCTGAGAAGAGATGGAGTAAGTTAATTTACAGCGTGACGTGGACACTCACAAAGCTTCTCCGAGATGCTGAAATGGCCTAGGGCATACAGTACACACACACTAACTTAAGGACAGAATAATACACATATTTACTGACCTATACAAAGCCTATAATTTGCCTATATGAAAGCAAAATATCTTCTGTTCTGGTACCACAAATAAACATAAAACATGTTCATAGGGTGTGTGTTTATACAGAATATACAATCATGTCTAATGTTATTCTGTTGAAGGTTTTGTAGAGATGTTTGGCTGTTTTGGCTGCTATATAAATCAAGTAACAAATATGAATGTGTGTGGGTCAGGAGTGTGTTCAGGACAGTCCATCTCCTGCTCCGTCTCTGGAGGAAGCCCCTCGTCCCGGATCACAGCCTTCATCACACCCCAGCAGTAGTGTGTCCAGCTCCCCCAACCCACACACACAGAGCCCTGAACGCCTGCGTGAGTACCTAATAAACACACATATAAATCACATGCTCTTCAGCTTTTGAGGATTTGGTGTTGAAAGGTAAATTAAAGGTTTTTTTTTCAAAGTTTAAATACCTTCTCTTATCCCAGCAGAGATCACCATGAATAAGCCATTCATAGGTTAATTGCCTAAATATAAATTTATTTGCAAAAGGAATTGCATTATTTAGCTTTAAGTTTTATTAGATTTTTTTTGACAAACACGTCATGAAACAATGTAGTGTGATAAACAGGTTTAAGTGTATTTTTCATGTATGCATTTTCTTTAAACCCATGAATGCAGTTTTAAACCCAAATGATGGAGAACTGCCAGAACGAGACACAGGCATCAATATGAAGAAAATCCTCAAAGATAAAGGTTAGTGTTTTTAAATCTTCATTATTCACTCTCTCTATTTATATTTTTTATAATCTACTCAACAAGTGTAACAGCGTAGTTGGTTTCTATCATTATTAAAAGTGAAAATGCAGTGCAACACAACAAAATCACTAAAACATTCACCAAATTAGTTTGATACACAGCAGATACACACAGATTTTTGAGTGATACGTTTTCACATTGGACGTTGCTTCTCATCGTGCAATGAATCCAAATAATGCATGTCACATTTCTTCTGTTCATTATCTTTAAAAGTTTTAACATAGATGTTGTATTGATCCGCTCGTCATTGTCTGATCTGGTTAGGACGTTTTTTGTGAATGCAAAATGTAAAGACATGCAGTTAAGTTGCAATCTTGGATTTCACTGTGTTGTGTGGGCTCTGTTTCTGGAGTGTAACTTGTATATTCCGTTCAGGTGTGAATGTGTGTGTGTGTCGGGAAAGCAGGTGGCGGCTCCTAACGCACATCACACACAGAAGTGTTGGGAGGAGCTGATGCAAAGATGCCCCCAGGCTCTCTAAAAGAGATTCAATGTGCACCTGGCGCCCAAACATATTTTATTAATATGTCTAAAAAAGAATCCACAACACACACACAAATGTGTACACCACAATCTGCTACTGTTTTACATGTGCAGCGCGTCACATTTAATGCAGTTGAGAAAGAAAGCTGGAATTTGTGCAGAAAGTGTAGATTTACATCAAGACCATGTTTGCACACATACTTGATCTTTCTTCCATTGTCTTAATTTCTGTGAGCAGATACATACAGTATTTATTCAATTACACTATGTACAGTATTGCCTACATATTTGTCTTGTTTGCAATATGTTAAATTTCACATGACAGGAAGCAGTACTTTAGTTTTGCTGTGATTGGCTGATTACTCAAATAGGCATTATTGCATTGACATTCCTATTTGGAAACGTTCAGGGTTGGAAATAAGTCAAAGTAAAAGTCATTTCAGCCATATACAAGTACATAGTGGAACAAAACAATGTTTCTCCAGGACCAAGGTGGTACAGTACAGACAAAACAACACAGCGCTACAACGCAAACAAGACACAAAACAAGAATGTACATGCAATGGTTATATACAAAAAACTCTATTTATATAAAGTGCACAAAGTGCAACCAGACAACACAAGACAGTAAACGCTGTACCAGGAGTTTTTGGTGATTTTTTTGGTGATTTTGTGATAATAGTAGGCAGACCACTCAGCTGAACAAATTGAAACTTGAAAAGAATTGAAAAATGCAGTGGTTCACATCCAATGTTACACTTGCTGTGTTTGAAGAGGACTTGATGACTAATGAAAGCTGACTACTGAATAACAACTGAATAAGAGTTAATACAATTAATTAAACAATACACAAAAAATATTTCTTACTGTATTATTGTACCAGATTGTTACTGTATTATTGTACCAAAGTTATATAGTCAATGTATTAACTATTATTGGACTAAATAAACCCCAAATGCAGAGAGGTTTGCTCCCTTATTGCAGAGGTCCGCTACATATCACTGCTTTCTCTGTGTCTCTTCAAGCCCAGCATCGGTTTAACCTACTTGCACACACACACACACAGCAGATTGTGTGGAGAGCAGCAGGCCTCTCTAAACACCTGAGAGGATTGACTTAGTAAAGATTGACCATGATTCTATCAAATGTGTCTGCTCTAGTTTACTTCAATGATATACTCTACAATTGTGTTATGAATTCTCTTCTGTTTTGTTCTGTTCCTGTTATGGTGCCTATTCAGTGACAATTATTTTCCTCTTTTAGTCTTCTTTCTTTCATTGTTTTCTCAATCTATTTTTCTTTTAACCTTATTTTTCTTTTATTTATTGGAATAACATACAGGTCCTTCTCAGAAAATTAGCATATTGTGATAAAGTTCATTATTTTCTGTAATGTACTGATATTTATTTTGGGTTTTCATGAGCTGTATGCCAAAATCATCAATATTAAAACAATAAAAGGCTTGAACTACTTCAGTTGTATGTAATGAATCTAAAATATATGAAAGTCTAATGTTTATCAGTACATTACAGAAAATAATGAACTTTATCACAATATGCTAATTATCTGAGAAGGACCTGTATATAACAGCCCAACAGATAAACATTTTTTTAAATCCCTATTGAAATCACATATTGAGTAAATTTTTTAGTTTATTTTAGTTGATGCCAGGGTGTTGTGTTTGGTTGCTAGGGTGTTGCTATGCACCTGCAAGATCTTATTTGCTACGTTCACAGTGCAGTTTGGAAGTGACATCGAAATTAAAATAGAAGAGAAATAAAAAAATCAGTCATGTGTATAAAATATTAAAAGTCACTCTCTTGTAGGCTTATGACATCTTACAGTTGCTTGGTGGTTGTTACAAATACTTCCACTAGTGGAGAAGTATCAGTATTTGTGAATGAGTCAAAGTCTGTAGTTCATAGCACTGCACTTCAAAAAAAGTTTGTTGTTTAAAAGACAACTAATTCTGTACACACTATTGTGTGTACACTCTATTATGATTTTCTTCATTGCTTTGATAGATAATAGCATGTGTCCTCAACAAGCTGTATGCTCTGAGGTGTCATCCACAACTAAAGTTACATTCTGAAGTGTAATACCTAAAGCTACGTAGAATTAACAATAATAATGCTAATGCTTGCCTTACTTTTTGCTCTCAAATCAGTTGCAGATTCAAATCTCCTAATCTTTCTGAAAAGAAACAAACAATCTGACTCACAGACATACATTACTTGTGACCCATTTTTTCAGAATCCCTGCGAAAGGGACACTGAATTTTAAACACTCTTTGGCCTGTGTGTGTAACAGTGATGATAAACAAAGTGACGTGGTGGTACGTGGTGATGAATGGTAAAGCCCGGGGCCAGCAGCAATGTGTTTCAGCGGGACTTGGGCGAGTGAACCCTGTCTTTAACTCTCCATAAATCACTCTCTTTCTTTACCTCTTTCTCTCTTTCACTCAGGGCTGGTTGAATGCCAACAGGAGCTGCTCTCACTGCAGGCGGCATCTCTCCTTTCTGCTACTAAAGAGTAAAAGGAAATTCTGATATTATTCTGGGCAGCTTGGGTTCACATGCAAACATTTGCAGCTTATGCTAACATCTAACATTAATCTTACAATCAAGCTGTTTTTACAATTTTCACAGGCCTTGTAGAAGTGTATCAAAGACCCTTAATGTGTCTACAGATTATTTTAATTTCAGATTAAAACAAGCAACACCAGTCTATCATTCAGACCAGTATACTGTAAATATTGCAGAAAACACTTAATAATGTTCCATGTCAAATTAATGTAAAAAAGTAACCACAACTTCAGTACATATCCTTTTACTCTTTAATCATAAGAAAACAACATAAGGTTCACCAGCTTCGTACTCTTAAGCACTTTGTCCAACAAAAGTAAAAAAGATCTGACGACATGCCATGCAGACACCAATATTACATTTTTTCAAGCTTTGAGTACCTTTTAAAAGAAATCTAGTCTCATAAAGTCTGGTTTAGAGTCTATACAGTGCATATTGTATGATAATGTGCTAATGTATTTGGCTTAACCTGATGCTGGGCACTTTGGCCAATAGAAGCACTTTGTAGAAGTGTACACGAAGTGTATGGGTGTGTGTGTGTGTGCACAGCAGGCCAACAGTTTGTGCTGTGTAATTGCTTTGTCCAGTTTTCCACAGAGCAGATATGTGGCATCTGGTTACAATCAATGTTTTCCTCCGCCATTATGAAATTAGCTGCACGGAAATGATTTGAAATGGCCTGTAATGATTTCTGATAGAAATGTGCCCCATTGTTTCATCCTTTGAGATAAGCATGCTGGTAAATAAATCACAACAAACGTTAAGGAAACTGAAGGACAGAAACAATCGCTGTACCGTGTTCCAAGTCAATAAGTGGCCCTCAAATTGCAAGTTTGGCTTTTGTAGCCTTGTATTTTTAATCCTCATTTTGTTTGTTTATTCACAAGCTCCTCCTTCAGATATGTGCAAAGGGGACCATCTGCAGGCTTTGAAGACGCTTTTTGATCATTAGGTTGATTGCTGTTCTAAGCGCATTTGTGATGGTTTAATTAAACCAAGACCCTTTGCGGGCCCCCAGCGGCCCTCGAGAGCTCTCTGGCTGGAGGGTTTGAGGTGCTGCTCACGGCACACACTGTTTCTCTTTGTGTCAAAGATGAGGAACGGATATTAACCAACGAAAATCAATGACATGTTGAAAAGGGAAAGAAAACGCTTTCAGTTAGCAAATTGGAGCAAGGTTAACAAAGTTGAAAGTCACCTTACAAAAAGCACCATTTTTGGATGAGACACAAATGATAAATAATGGTGTGCTGCACTCTGTGTGTCTCTCACGTACACACACACAAAGAAAGTGTAGAAAGGAAGTGAGGGTAAAGAAAGGTGCTTGTGTTCTGCTCTGCTTTTGAGAGAAGAGCTGGAGCAGGTTTTGGAGGTCTCCTACGCATGCTTACAGTGTCACTGCCATGTTTGAAGTACAGTCGCCTCTAGGCTCACAGAGATTCTTGTACAGATAATAGAAAAAAATGTTCTGGATGAGATCATTTAAATAATCAGTTTTTACAGAGAGCACAATGCTTTTAACACGGTCCAAATTCTGCGTTATACAGATGTATTTTAGATCCCATAAAATGGTTTGATCCTATTTCCTGTTTTCTTTCCTGTGGTTATGCTTTTCCTGTTGAAGCAGGACATTGTGCTCTGACATATTAAATGTCTTGTCCTTTAGTTGACATGGTGTAATAATAATAAATAATAATAACAAAATGTGTTTACTAGAGCCAGGTGCATAAACATAGCCACTAAGTTAAGACTGTGTCTCAAGAATTTGTCTGAACTTGCTTTTAGATTTTAGACCAGTCTACCTTTAATGTAACTGATTTGATAAGACCAGATATTCTAGGAAGTTAGGATCAGTCTTTACGGAATATTTTTGGCCAATTTTCTCAATAGAGAGAAAACTGCTAATTGTCCCTGCTGTACAGTATATCTGTTTAGTAAATTATGAAATTAGTACATTACTTAGTAAAAAAGTAAATATGTAATAGACATAAAGCCACGTGTCTAAAGTGTGAACTGTACTCTGATCTTCTGATCACACTCTCCTAAGAAAACAGGTTAAGTTAGCAGGGCAGTTAGCAGTGCAATAAAGAAATGAATAAACTTTCCTGCTGGCATCTCTGGTTCTTATTGTATCCCCTGAGATGCGTTCATCTCGCGGGTCCATTCCTCCTGTGCTCAGGTTAAGGGCTGCGGTGTTGACCTAGTATTTCTCTCATTTAATATTCCACCTCCTGCTCCTCACATGGTAATTGGAAAAGAAGGAAGCGCTCATTAAGGCTCATTTTATGTACACATATTCATTAGACTCTGGGCTGGAGTGTCAAGAAAACGCAGCCTGGCCTCTTTTCTGGTTTGTTTACTTTCTTGTTGTAATTTGCAGGTGTATTTGTTCATTTAAATTGCCCTCTCCCGTAGTCTCTTAACTCTACCAGATTAACACTACCAGATTAGTTTTGTTTGTTCTGAGCTTTCAATGTTTACAAAATAAGTTTTACACATGGCACAAATTTAAATATTTGTGGAGGTTTTTTTTATTACAAGCCTGTGGATCTTAATATTTTTTTTACTATGGCCTAGTGGTTAGAACAACCCCAGATATATTAGACCAAGGTGCTTAAGAGGGTAAGAAGAGTTAAACTCCTGCTCATTTCATTTCCTGTACCTGGCAACAAAAGGGACAAAAGCCAAAAAAAACACAAACTGTAAAACATTTATTAAAATAAATGTTTAAAACATTTAGATATTGTACTTAATGATTATCTATTGATAACCTCAGTCATGAAATTAACCTCAGTTTTACCACATAACTATCTCTGCTCTTATTGAAAATGAGTCGCACATCACTACAAATCACAAAATTGTCAGTTTGATGTTTTAGTCTGAATTACACATTTAAGCAGTTTTAGGCTGATCGGACTGAAGATGGTTTCTTCATCTTAAAATACTGCTCTGGTACTTACAGTCCTCTAAAATACATAGTCACAAAGTACAGTTGGTTTCTGAATAAGAGCACTGCACCACTGTGATTGACTCAACCTGAAAACTAGTGCGCTTGTACAACTGAAATGTAATAAGCCGAAGATCAATGCAGTGGCCCTTTCATAGTGAACAGCACTCTTCAGACACAACTGTTCCTTCATTTACACTCCTTCATTTACAGTATATCTTCAGAAAGGCCAGAACATTTTCTGTGGTGCAGCTCGCATATGGCTGTTAAAATGTAATATACACTAATACCCCCTCATTCACTTCCACATCCAACCTATTACTTCCTTGGCTTTTTATTGTCCTGCTTTCATCTGTGTGTGTATCGTGGGGGTGAACTAACAAACATCGGTCCTTTGCTTGGCTTGAGCTCATTAAGTGCTTTGTGTATTTCCTTTAAGGGGCCTGCTTTTAATGTAGCTTGTTATTCTGTGTTCCAATGAATCAGGGGCTCTGTGGACCTCGAGTTTTGGAAGTGTAACCCCTGAGAATTATTTGAATTTGAGAAAAGAAATTAAGAGGTGATACCCTTCTGTGTTATATTGCTTCCATTGACTTTGGTGTTAATATTGTTGTGGTTTAGTGGTAGGAAGTTTGCACTTTAAGTTTTTGTTATAGTGATCTAACCACCTAGAGGAACCTTCCCGTCATTACTGTAAGTACAGCTGGAACATTTTAACAACATATGAGTGCCACTTATCCAAGCAAAAGATGTAACCACCATCCAAGGGTGTTGTGAGTGTTGCTAAGATGTTTTGGTTGCTTGCTTTACAGCTCCACGTCAAATAAGCTGCAAAGACTTTATGATATTTTGGCTCAGAGATATGACTATGGCTCCAATATAAGTTTTCCATAGTCCTCAATATAAATTTATGGAATTTATGGAATTTGGCCTGGTTTGTCATCCTACAGGCTAAAAATAACACATTAACATCCGCTCCTGAGGTTTCATTCTCATGTCTGTAGCACAGATTGTGTGGGACAAGATATTTTCAAAAGTTTGTTTATGGAGTTTGTTCAGATACATCATTAAGTAAAGCTTGCATTATAAAACATCAAAAATGATTAACATTATTATTGTTGTAGTAATCAGTGGATTAATTTAGGTCATTGTTAAACAATTGTTTCCTTACTTTGATAATAGATGAGTAGTTGTTCAGTGTCATACAGTACAAGAACTCTAAACATCTCTATGTGTTTGTCTTGTTTTTTGTCCATGAGGTGGCTATGATTGGACTGAATCTCACAGCTATAAATACCACCCAGGCATTTGGATCCCCATGTTTTAGGGCTCCCCTGGTGCATTCTGTCAAACACTGCCATCTTGTTGGTAATAAATGACTGACTAGCAGAGGGGTAATCTGTCTCTAGCTTTTTCTCTCGTGGGCTAACACTCTATCAGAAGCTGTATTATCTGCCTCGATTAAAAGGTCTGATCCCTTCCTGTTCTCCTCATTCTCTCAGTCTCAACTTTCCTGTATTTTCCATTTTCAATCAAGATTTATCTCAGCTGCTTAAGATAACTTCTGTCTCCACCATCCAGTTATTCTACCAGTGGAACTGAAAGTTTAGAATAAGTGCTGCTTGTGAAAGCTGACAAATGCTTTTTGTTGACATTTTTTCACTTAAGCCAATACAGAATTCTCATTAAATATTCAAGAACATATCCAGAGTTTAAGAGTATTTTTCCACAAAAATGAAGTTAGATATTGCTGTAAAATGTAAACATTCCTATTATTGTAATACAAAGAAACAAAATGCTATTTAAATGGTAAAGTATTTATGCTCCAACTGCTCCACCATTACATACACTTGTCACTTATTTCCTCCCTTGTTTTGACATTATTAATATAGAGCTAAAATAAGGACCTCAGTTCAAAACAACCTCAAATAATTAGCAGCAGCCCGTCTTTAACATTTACTCTGACAATTATGTTGATTAGTGGTGTGCCTTGATCTTCATACGTAAATCTTGTATAAACAAACCTATATTAGTGTGTTTGCGAATGTCTCCATGTACACATACCTTACAAAAGTACTGCATCACAGATGCACACAAAATTAACCCCTAACTGGATCCCTTTGAATATTCAGTTGACATCCCCTCTAACACATGTACAAAATAAAAAACTAACAAATATGTGGGGACAGGAATCACATTGGGGTTAAAGGCACCTGTGCTTCTGTTCCCCAGCATCTGTTCATCCATATGGAACATGGGGAAGAATCCACATTCTTTGGGAAGCTGCACACCAACATGCTAAGAGAAAAAACACTGTTGTGTTAAACATGAACATAAGCATTTTGCCAGGCAAAGTCTTGTCTCAGTTCTTTCTTTCTTTGTTTTTTTATTCTCTGTACTTCTCTCTAATGGTCCTGATTGTACTTGAGTTTTTTTGTTTTTGGAACAGTAAGCAAAGCTTTTTCCTGAAACTTCACATTGTCTTTATTTTTAGTGGACTGAGATGAATAATTAATTGCAATAGTGAGGTTAAAAGAAAAAAACACTTCACTTTTGTTAGTTTATTTATTTATCTGTTTGTTTATTCTGTACTCTCCAATGGTGGTCCTTTTGTAGGGTTGAGAGGATAGAGTTGACTGTTACAGGCTCCAGTATTTCAATAACTATTATGGCTCTTTATATGTCTTGGAAATATGTTTTCGGCAAAAAATACTTTTGGATTGCATTCTGTTGCACCCAGAACCAAAAAACACATTTTATCCAAGGAACATCTGTGCATAATGTACAAACAAACAGATCCCATTGTACTTGGCCTGACGCTCACCTCCGCACATACAGAGCGTATCATCACTCCTGCACATTAAAGAGAGAAGAGACAGAACGAGGGCACTTTGTAAATGTCATGGGCCGAGGGCTCTTCCACCCTCTTTGCTGGATGGAATAAAATGAATTGAAGTGAGCACTATCAGCAGCTGCAGCAAGATAAATCTGTCGTTTAAAAGGGCCATGCAATTAGGTGTGCAGGGGCCAGCAGGAGGGCATGGTTTCCAAGGGCCTGCTACCATTAACCTCCTTTCTGCCATCACATTAACCAGGGATTTGTAGTTTTTAGTTCCCCAAGCTTGAATGTGAGTCACCCACTGGACTACAAAACTACAGAGATTAGGTTCATTTCCTTTTCCTATTAAAGTCAACATGCATTCCCAGGGCATTTTACAACAGTATGAAACAGCATAATCGCCAAAACTTTTCAGTTTGTTCAATATGAATTCACAAAAGTGAGCATTCTCTATCCAAATGAAACTAGATTTAAACTGATTGAATTCTTTTGATGTGGCTTAGAGGGAACCGTGGCCGGCACAATATTACTAGAAAGTGCATAGGATAGATTTTATGTTAGCTTTAATGCCAACACTGGCTGTATTTGGGTTTAGGAAAGAAATGCACCATTATGTCTAATAAACATACCCTCATGTGGGCCTGTGACATTTCTGCACTCCTCACCTCCAGTGTTATCTCACAGTTCACCTCACACCCCTCACTTTCTCTCTTTCCCTCAAGCGTCCCCTTCAGCTCACCCCTTTTCTCGCCCTATCCTTCTTTCTCACACACACTTTCCTCTTCACACTCTATCTGCATGACCTTCATCTGCTCACCACTTTCAGCCAGCACCAAAAACTTAATCACACACTGTCAACTTGTAAGTAGAAAAGGAGGGCTGCTCCTTTTTTATTTAATGTCCTTTGCAGTGGTGAGGAAGAAAGGGGGAAATTTATGACTGGTGGGACAGGTAGGGTATGAACAATAGGCAGAAAGGAGTGCGGGTTATCTGGTAAGGTGCAGGAGAGAGCACAGCAGGGAAATCGATGTGACCTGTGATACACTGTCATCACAATTCCCACCCTAGCTGTTCTATTTATCTTAAGTGTGGATGGGCCGTGTCAATGTGCATGGAGAGAGGCCCAGGCCAGATTAGCCTAGGTGAATCATGGCTGCTCCATCTCTGTCTCTCTCTTATTCTCTTAATTTCAGCTCTGGTTCTGTCTCTTATGGCTGGAGCAGTAGGGCTATAGTTTGTGGCCTGGCATGGTGAGTGGGAGCACTGCATTGAGTTTGTGGGTAAAATATGGATTGTGTGTGAAAGTAGGAGATTAACTGCTGTTCAGAGGTTTGGACACAGCATCCTTCTGTTTCATCAGAAATATACTCACTTGGTTTATTTTCTCCTCGCTGAATGACTATCATATGCTCTTTCTGAGTGTGCTGACAAAGTATATGTGCACAATGGGATATAATGATATGCTTAGGTCACAATACATATTTTGATACCGGATTTATAAAAAAGAATTTAAATAAATTTAAGCTGAAATTTAAATACATTTATTTAAAAATACATTAACAATTTTCATACAATTTTCATTTTCATTTTGTACATACAAGATCACATTTCATATTTTTTGTATTTAAAATATCTAACTGAATTGGTGAGTCTGTCTGTCTGTCCAGCATATCCATGGAGCCATTCTGTCATGTTTCCAGATCCATAACACACTTATTTGACACAAATGTTGAGCATGTTTTGCTTTTACGTGAGCACAGCTGCTGCTATAGTGAAAGGAAGCCATGACCTTTCTCACCAAGCAAGCCTTGACCACGCAAGCAACTGACACTAGAAACATTTTCAAAGATTGAAAAACACTTAATATGCAGTGGCAATCTGGTTTTACTCACTGCCACCTCCATGTTGCATGCGTTGTCAGTAACAACAGCAGTACTGTGAGGAGCCTTTTTAAGCTTTTACACTTGCATTGCAGGTTTTAAAACTTTGGCTATGTTACTTCCAGTGTATGACTCAAAAAGTGGGTCTCTAATTCTTTTACCATGGTCCTGTCTCGAATTACTGAATTGCTGTCTGGTTTGTGTGATCAGTGACAGAAAGTGGTGTGTTTGTCCACCTTTTTATAAACATCAAATTTGCTTGGTCTTTTAGTAATTTGAATTGGTGGTACTAGTGGTCCAAAAGTTTATTTTAGAATGTAATAGAAAGGATTTTTTGCAAAAAAACCTTTCAGTCCAGTAAAGTTGTGTTTTTGTGTGTCTTTGTGTGTCATCTCAGATGAGGCTCAGTTAGCTTTGCCTATGCAGAAGCCAGGGTTTGAGAAACTTCCTCTTGGCACTCAGACACTTCCTCCAGGATTTCCCGCCCCCTTCCTGTTTGCAGACGGCCTCTCTTCCGTGGAGACATTGCTGACTAACATCCAGGTAAATCTACTGTGTGTTTTTGAAACATTAATATGCATAACCAAAAGTTGGATGTTTGTGACTGTATTATTAATGTTATTAATGTATTAAAGTTGAGTGTGTTTTTGGTTGTGTGGGCGGCTCAGGGTCTCCTGAAGGTGGCTGTGGATAATGCCCGCGTGCAGGAGAAACAGGTGCAACAGGAACGCAAGGAGTTAAAAATGGAGCTCTACAGAGAGAGAGAGATGAGAGAGAGTCTTGAAAGACAACTCACATCTGAACTACATAGCCGAGGTGAACACACAAACACACACTTGCACTCACTCAGTCACAACCTTGTTGACTATATTAGCGAGGTTGTTCCATAGACTTCCATTGATTTTATATCAGGCTTATGATTTTCCATCCCCTAAATCTAACGTAATTTAAAGAAAAACTTGATTTTGCAAATTTATGAGTCTTTTATCTAGTGGGGACCAACTTCTCACAAGTTGGTTGTCATGATATTCCACTTTTAGTGAGGACATTTGGCTTTAAGCCTGTACTCTCACAAACACACACGCACATACACATACACACACAGGTTCCACTTGGAGATACAAAACTGAGAAAAAAAACTGAGAAACAACTTCTGTAGAAAATTTCTATTTTTTCTAATCATTTTTTTAACTGTGAAAGTTTTTTGCTGTTAAGATCCAAAAAAGAATGGGCAAAAAATCATGGAAAGTTGTAGAAACAGCACAGGTTTAAGTACACACTTTAACGCATGAAAAATTCTAAACAACATGAAAAACCAAACAACATGGAAGACATCTTTGCCAATTTTCCCCACACCATAGCCAAACCATGTCACTAGTGGATTTTATGCCAATTCGACTTCTGCCATTTGTGCCAAGAAATTAAGCCAATTATTCAGCTGGATAACAATTCTGACAATATGTACAACACCTCAATAATTTATTAGCCATGGCTGTTACAGCATTTCATGTTATCTTAATGCACACTTTTGTATGGTGAGTGATTTAGCCCATCAATGACAAGTAATTAAAGGTGTAAGGAGGAAAGGACATTTAACGCTGTACACAAAAGAACACACAGTGAGCTTGTATTAATGCTGCTCTGCCAGTCTATGAGTATTTTAAAGGCTTGTTAATTGCTGTGATCCACATATATACACAAGTTGATTATGTTTACACATATTCAAAGATTGTGTTGTGTGAAAACATTGTAAAGTGTAAAAACTATGCTGCTACTAGGTGTGTGTACAACTGTTGGCCCTCAAATGCACTTCCAGTAGGTTCATAAAACATTTCTCAATTAATTATCTTTTTTTATTTATTGTTTAGTTATCAGTTAATTGAATATTAACGATTGTACTGTGGTTACAATTCAGATACATTGAGGTTGCAAAGGTATTTATGGAAATACTCCAAAGCAAAGTATGAAGACTTTGTGTATAAAGTGTTATGTATGCTTTATATCAAAAGCTGTTGCATGTAGCGCACCATATGTTTGTGTTTTGTTAGTGATAATGAACTTCGAATGTGTGAAAGTGAATCCTTGCTGTCGTCTTCATGCATTCATATAAGACATGCTGAGTGAATGAAGTGTCATAAGTTTAAATGTTTATTCATGCCTCTTTAATCTCTTCCTTAGCTACTATTCAGAAGCGCCTTAAGAAGGAAAAGAAAGCAAAGAGGAAACTGCAGGAAGCCCTGGAGTTTGAGTCCAAGAGGAGAGAGCAGGTGGAGCAGGCTCTTAAGCAGGCCACTTCTCCTGAGAGCCTCCGGATGAGTCTAAATGGTAAGTTTCTGCACTTTGACACCCATCAGAAAACTGTGTCCTACCTTCACGTAATACAATAAAGCTACCTTGATACAGTAGACGGTTGACAGGATGTATTGTTACATATCAGTTTTATCTGTTGTGTTGAGTACCCCATCTTTTGTGTTCTTTTGTGTACAGCTCCATGTAATTTTATAATACAATAAACTTGTTATTGTATTTATACATTTTTTGGTGTATAGCCTATTGTATAATTGTGTTTTATGTGATTGTAACTTTTAAATTATGACACTGTTTCCAGTTTATGCTGTAATATTCTGACTTATCTGTATAGATCTGCTTGTTCAGAAATTCCATCAGTTTTTTTCTTGTCAATATTTTAATGAAACCTTCCTTTCTCTCTCATATTTCGTTATCGGTGCTGATATTGGTATTTCCGTCTCAGTCATAACTATTAGCGATGCATTAGCATCATAATATCAGCTGAGGAAATGGAGCTTGATGTTTATCATAAACGCTGTAAATGTGCACACTTATCAAGGCTAAACTGTTTACCTAATCGTTCACTGTTGTTTTGATTACACTTGTTTAATTGTGAATATCTTAACAGAAGCATAATTTGAATGGGGAAAAACATACATTTGTAAGACATCTGCGAGCGTTTCCACGAGTGCTGGGGCAATTATGCTGGGCCAAGGCTGATTAGATGTGAATTAATTAAGAAAAATGGCCTTTGTTTTTGCCTTTCATCTGAGAGTACGGAGGGGAATGCCAGAATAAGATCTGTGTTGTGAATGTCTGTTCTTACGTCACATCTCTGCACAGATAAAGTTATTTTCTTTCTGCCTTTGTTGTCAGAGATTATTTCCATGTGTAATTCACATTATTTCAATATCTGCACTGAGCTCACTGTATTACACTGTAATACACTGTAAAGTGTTCTCATTCATGTCATATTATTATGAATATTCATCTATTATGACTATTCAAAGTGAAATCTATTGAATTAATGTCATTAATGCATGTTAATGCATTACAATTAATTTTTGTTTAATTTTTGTTTAATTAATGCAAACAATTAATGTCTTCGTAAGCTTCTATCAGAATGTTATAATAATTTGAAAATGAAATGAACACATCCTCACCAATGCCAAGAATAATTAACCCATAGCAATTTACACTATTGTTGTAGATAATTCAGTCTTTCTGTACTTTCTCCAATAATAGATACATTTGTTTGATTATTAGTTACGATAATACTAAGCAATAATAGATGTAAAAAAGTATTACTATTAAAATACATTGTTTTAAATGTGATCATGTTTCATTTTTTCCAAGCCTTTGCTTTCCAAGCTTCATTTTTTCAAGTCTTGTTTTTTCCAAGGAAATACATCACATCATAGAAGTAAAATATAGTCGTAAATTATGTTTATCTGACCAGAACAATTTCTGAATCAGTCTTGTGCATGAACTATAGTCTGCACAAATGATTGTACCTGTAGCTTAGAACTTCAGCACAAATTGTCAGGACATAGAACCTAGTGACATGTTTTACTGTTAAAAGACATGATGTGAGAGCTCTAACTGTTTGACTCTTGGATTTTAGAAGCAGTGATACCAGAGGTGAAGTCTGAACATAATAGCAACCAGCAGGAGAATTCAGCTGTACAAGGTACGAACCCTCTGCACACTGCATTAACTCTTAACTACAGGTGTACCTACAATAAAAAACATTACCATTAAAAGTCTGAATGAAGGGTAAAAATAGCCAAAGTTGAGAAGATCCAAAACACAATCAACTCATGTGTGCCCCCCTTTCTTTGTACACTTTGAGCCACAAATGAAGGCCGCAGCTCCATCCTTAACAAAACCTATAGAACAGTAACCTGAGACAATCCCTGAACTTGCCTCACATGTTATTGGGTCCCCTTGCAGATGTCCAACTCATTCTGGAGGGAGATTGCAAACGCATGTGCCTTTCACGCTTCCGTTCCCTGAGATCTATTTACGCTTTCGCCCCTCCTGCTCACACTCATATGGTTGCGTTCTTATCTCAGTTCCATCTGCCTCTCTTGCTTCCTTACAAGCTAGCCACCAAATCTGGCCAAAAGTTGTGTTTGATAAATGGGGCCTATTATCAACACGTCTGACGATGAATTAAAGAACCGCTGCTGTACATCTTATTGAAATGTGAGGCTGGGGGAAGGTGAATAAATACATATGTTTACAGAAGGTGCAGTGGAAATGGGCTGCAAAAGTGCTTTGCTGAAAATTGGCAAAATGTTTTTCCCCCATATAGCCAATTTCACAGTCTGCAAATAAAGAGACGTTCATTTTTCTTCGGGCTTTGACAGTGGAAGTGTAACAGAGCACTGCTAAAGCATTTGTAGAGTAGATTTCACCTGATTCTTTTCCTCAGGAGCAGTAACAGGGTTCACTCACAGTGTAAAAGGGTCATCGGCAGGTGGTTGTAGATTTTTACTTCTTTTTTAAATTAAGACAGAGACAACAGTTACCCTAAATCTGTGGCTGATCTTATGTTTCAAAGTTCCTAACTTCTAACTAAAGGTCAGCTCTACAAAACCCACAGATTAAAGACATACAGCCTCAGACCAGACTGAGAAATATAGCATATTGTTATTTCATAAGCCGACATCTGGAGACACAACAGTGCATGGTCTTTTCTAATCTCATGAGATGTCAAACAACTTAGAGCTTTTTAAAGTAAAAAATGGTTCCCAACTAGTTGTGTTTTATTTGTTTTGTTGGAAGCTACCAACACAAAAGTAGCTTTGTTTGTCAAACAAAAGTAATAAAAAAAGTATTTTGCTAAAATACAGCAAAATGTGATTAGACACATAATTTTATCAATGTGAAAGAAGGTGTTTATTGTGCTATCCTATCCTTGCACTATCAATTGCTTATTTGCTTTAAAATGTGTTGCTGTTTAGTTATTGCTACTTGTTATCTTTGATTCAGTTTATAAGAAACCTGCTGATCACTAGTCGAGATCCAGTAGAAACCATATAATGATCTTCTTTGCTGGTATTTCATACAATCTGCTTTAATACCACTGAAGCCTCAGTCGAGCTGTGACTAATATGGGCATAACAGGGGGGATTAGTGTTAGAGCACCATCACAATGTTCCTGACATTTACAGCAGCGAGCAGAACCAGGCCAAGCAAAGATCAAACCTATAACAAATGGATAACAAAAAGCTGCAAATGAGTCTTACTGTTATCAGACCTGAACCACTGTCACACAGCTCTTCACCTTTTCCCTCACCTGTAATAACTAAACAGTGCCCTAAATAAAAAAAAAACTCCAAAATCCAATGGTCAATAAGTTTACAATTAATGACATCTACTCCATATAAGTGAGTTTGATTAACAAATATCTTAGAATTTCATTTTAAGAACAGTAACTCTCCTGACACTCAAAACTCACAATTACAATATAAGGGGAAATAATTGTAGTCACAGTTAAACTGCCTTAATTAAAAGACAAACTTTGCACTGTGAAGTACCATTGAAGGTCAAATCTGTCAGTTCAGGAATACTCAGCTTTTTTACAGGAAGGAAAAAAATCAAGATTGTAATGATCCCTCAGTCTCATCCTTTAGGATGCAGAGATCATCACTTTATCTCCACACTTCTTTATCTAGAAGTTCCATCAAGTTGAAAGTGGAAAGGTGTCTGTGCAATCAGCTCAGAGAGTCTGGCAGCCGAACCACCTGGGGAGTTTGTGTATGAAGTCTGTTGTGCGCTTCCCCCATCCCCAAGCTCCTGAGCCTCACCACATTTATCCATTACAGCCAGCAAAAATCTAATTAGCCTGTGCTTCTCTCCCAAGTTGGACTTCACAGTTTTGCAAGCTTAGCAGTGACAGCTGATTTCATTAGGTTTGATTGTCCTTGCTGAGATCCCACTCGTCGAGCTAAAAGCTTTTTGCGCTTTCTCAGGTTCCACCCCTGTGTTGGGCCATTACGATGACCCGTGCCTTTTCTGATTAATCAAGACAAGTGGCGCTAACAGAAAACTGCTGAACACAAAAGATGGTGACATCATTTTACAAGCCGATTAAGAGAAGTGTGGAGTGGTGGAAGAAAGTGAAAGAGAGAGGTGAAAATGTAATTAAGAAGGCGCTTCGTGTTGGATGAGCAAATTAAACTCCACTGGAAGGTTGTATTTTTGTACAAACACTCCTAAAGTGGATCATTGCATACGCTAGAGAGCAGAGAGAGAGAGAGAGAGAGAGAGAGCAATTCTGTAATTTTGTGCTTTCAAAGTTGTTTAATCTTTATTTACTGTGTGTTTAAATAGTTTTGCTATGTTGAATTTAATAATAGAATTTAAACATGAAAACATATTGTACTCAATACAAAAACACAATTTCAGAAATGTTCACAGCCGAGGTGATGCATTACAACTGCAGAGCTCATATGGACGTATGACCTATTCTATATCCAAACACACATACTATTCATATCCAGAGGTGTTCAACCTACTAATTGGTATCATGGGGTGATATAATGAGGATGCAAAAGATTAGGTGTGAGGAAGATTTGGCTGTGGTTTGTGTTAAACCAAAGAGGGCAGCATGCAGAATAAATGAATGGGATGGGGGTTATGAGGAGGGAAGCGGGGCAAAGTTAAATATGGAGTGTGTTGGTAAAGGAGGTCCCGGAGGAGGACCACCCTTATCTACCCATGCATCTATTTACAGCAGCCTGCATGTGGGGCAAGACATCCAAAGATACAAAGGTTGACCATATATGGAAGCAGAAATATAACTGAAATATAAGAATGTAATGTCTGATTCTGCATTCAACTGGCTGCCTGCATGCTTTGTGTGATGTGGACCATTAATATTAGGAGGGTTTCTAATATGACTGCAATAAATGTATCAACAATTAATTATTATTTAAAAATGAATTCATAAAATAGAGAATAAACATTATTTACAATTATGGTCATTATGAAGTATTTTTATATTGTAACATTGTTTTTTTATACATTATAAAATATCTGGAGGCAGCTGTGGTCTACTGGTTAAGGAGGCTGGCTTATAATCAGTAGTTTGCTGGTTCGATTCTAGCACTGGGGGTAACAACTGAAGTGCCCGATTGCTCCCAGGGCACTGCAGTCTTTGCAAGCCACTGCTTTGGGAGTGTGTGTGTTTGTGACTTGCAGTGTGTGTTCACTCCTCCCAAAGAATGGGTTAAATATAAAGGTCACATTTTGGTTATGGGTAAACATAACAGAAAAAAAACATGTCACTTTTTTTAAAATAAATGTCTGGTCTGAATATTGGAATGGAAAATAAACAGATGCACAATAGTGTAAAAAGAGAATTACATTTTCATTAAACATTAAGTATTGGTATGTTGCCCATCCCCTGCTTAACAAGACAGATGTGTACTGCTCTGTCAGGTCCATCTTAAGTGTGTGAACAATTTGTGCCTGTGTCTCCTGGGTACAGCTCCATCACAGCAGATTTAGTCTGCTGTCAGCCATAGGACTCAATTAATTGCACTGGAGGGTATTACTCATAACTCATATTTCAGAGCAAGTGAAATACTTATTTATCTTTGCACAGCATCGCTCCATCCCATTAGCACCAGCAGGCCTCAGTTTTACACCCATATATTATTGATGGTTCATGTATAGCATGACTGTCATATGTTTATAATATACCCACAAATGTTTATAAGCAAAGTGCACAGTACACAAGAAAGCACTTAAATTCACAGAGTTTATCAAAACATCAATTAACATGAAACTTTCACTTAACCCTTTAACAAATGTAAATGTTCTTAGTTTAGAATACAAATGGACAGATCTGGAGCAGGTTACAAAGCATGCATGATGCACTGTTCACTCGCTCGCCCACCTTGTTATTTTGTTGACAAACGTCTCATCTGTTGGTGCTTGCTGAAAGAAGCATGTTAAACATGTAAAACCACTTGAGTCATAATGAACTGACTGCTTTCTGCCGATGCGCTGAGAGCTGGGCGATTAACATGCATCTGCAGCTCTTCTGCCCCTCAACCACCAGCTGTTTTTCTCTGATCTGCCGCTTTACCAATACCGCAAACATAACCTGATTCATTCTCCAACTTGCAAAGTTTGGAGGATGAAAGATGTTTTTGTTTCCTGTGTTATGGTGCCTAAAATGGTGAGATTCTGTCTTAGGTTGAAAGATGACTTTTAACACTATTATGACAAACTGAGCATTTATGTTTATTTGTCCTTAAAGTAATAGTTATTCACTGTTTTCATTGAAGCCTTAGTCTTTATATATACCAGTAACTTTAATAAAACAGATACGACTCTGATTAGAAAATTTAACAAGTCACATTACACATGGTAGTAAATTACATGATTTATTCATTTATTCAACTGTTTAAATTAAAGAATGTCAAAGTAAAGTAAAGTCACAGATGCATTTTTACCGATCAAACACCACTCATCCAATCACAGTTCTTAAAATTACATAAACATAATTGTGACAACCAAAAAAGGTAATTAATTCGATTTACTGAATTTGGTTGACAGAAGCAATAAGTTGTTTGTTACAACACAGTTGTTTGTTACAAGTACCTTGTTCACCACATTTTCGTACTGTAACATTTGACTTGACCTTAGTAACAGTTTTTTCTCTTTTTGGCAGAAAACAGACCCTACTCCAAACCTCCTATTATGTACTGAAACCTCCCACACCAGAGGCAGACACCCAACTAATCCCACAGATGGACTGGGCTTCTGGAGAGAGGCATTCCGGGGCTTTATCCCAGAGGCAGTGTTGCAGGTGCTGAACACCAGTCACCTAAAACTCGTGTACAGGAGTTGAGAGTGTATGTACGTGTATGTGTGGAGGTGCAGTGTGTTGGCACTCCTCATGAGATGTGTGTTGGGAGCACTGCTTGTCGCCGCCCGCATACAAACTTGTAAAAAAAATCTCTTTTTGACTACTTCTACATCCAACACTTTTTGAGACTAAAATAATTTTGTTTTCCGGATGAAACTACATTAACAGATGAATTATCTTTCTGTGAAGCACACCATACCATCCTCTCATAATATCTCCTGTTAATTATTATTGTTGTTCGTGTTATCTGCTGATCCCTTATGATTCTGTGCATCAGTGATTCTGAAGAGCACAACAGTCATGACGAGTCTATAGAACTGTACACAGCAGCTCTACATCAACCAGGGAGACAAGAGACAAATATTAGATGCATAGTGATGAAAAGAACTGCAAATCAAGTGTGCTTCTATAATGAACATTGCTGAAATTTGTTGTTTTGTCTGTACAGAAAGAAAGGGACTCTATGTTAACATTTCCTATTTCTGTTGTTTTCTGTTAAATATTTTCTTCATGTTTGTTTCTTGCCCCATGTTTAAAATTGTGATGTTTATTTTATTATCTGGTTTGTTTTTTATTGTATTTTAATCAGCATTTCAAACGGATTCTTAATTGACATTCAAACACATTCTTTGTACATCTTTACTGTTTTATTTTGCCCCGAGACAATGTTTTCTCTATTGCTCTTTAACTTAAAAAGTTAAAAAAGTGTTTATTTGATGTTGCTATAAACACAGTATTACAGTATCCGTCTCTCCCCTTCTGTTTTTACCTTTATAAAGACTTGTAAAAATGCTTTAGCGTTTGCTATCCTGATGTTATCATTATGTGGATAAATTTTTAGTGATGAAGAGACAAGAATTACCTTTATGCACACCTGAAGCAAGCATGCTTGTAAATACAACAATGAAAAATTACACGTATCAATTGAAAAAACGCTGCCTCTTCAAATCTATTTTTAAACATTTGTAGCAACTCCATTAGAAATATAATCATAATTCGGCAGCTATCAATGATGTTGAACGTTGTTTTGAAATGGAAACGGACACTTATTACAGCCTTGCACATGCCACAATGAATAAAACATCCCTATGGACATCTTGATAGGTTTTGATTTTTGTTTTCTTTGAGTAATAAAATTAAGGTGGAAACATGTCTTCTCTGCTGCCGTTATTTGATGTCCACATTAATGATATACAGATATATGTAGTGGCCAGATCAATTATTTTACCCTATTTTGGTTATCCATTAAAATAATGAAAGATTATCAAATCAATCCAAATATCAAATTCAATTATTTTTCAATAAACACTGTGTACAATTTTGCTTATATTGTGTATGTATTTATCTTATCCATCACAATCATGCTCTCTAAATGTTGTTGGCCATTAAAAAACACACAAGCTTCTTTAATTCTTTATTTCATGATGGTCTTTATTGGTCGTTAAACCATACAGTAGTCAAACTAATATGATAAATCAGAGAGTTTTTAAATTCACAAATGTACATGTGGGCCTCAGATCACAGTAAAAGTGATGAACTCGTATCACCCCAACAATTGATTAAAACCCAATGCTTGCCTGTCCCTGAGGTGTTCATCGTGAAGTAAACACAAATAAGAGCCTCTCACCTGCATCTGCAGAGAAACTGACCTAATTAGTCACATACACTCCAGCCCCTATCCCCACCCCAGCTATCAAGCAACAGCCAGCAAGACTGTAGTTCCCACAGCACCACTGCGCCTCACCTGCTCTCTGTTACTGCATGAACTTGCAGGACCTTAAGGATGACAAGCAGGGCCCTGTGATTGAATTGGTCCTTATGTAACAAAAAAGAGGCTTTGTGTTTGCACTTCAATTAAGCAAAACCCGTTTGATCTGATCTTGATTAGCACTATCCTCCCTAACTGGCTTTATGTAAAGTAGTCAAAGTGCTTCATTTATGATTAGTGATGTTTTTAGAGGTGGGATTGTGATGAAAACACAAACAACTGCGGTGGATTATTTGATCAGTGGAAATGGGATATAAAAGCTGAATAATTTGCATATGTTCCATTAAAAACATTGAATCTAATTATTGCTAATAAGAAGATGTATTAAAGGAGTGGACAGATATAGAGTCAGGTGTGTTTTTACACTGTGTTGCAAGTGTCTTTTCTATAGCCTGTAATCCATTACAGCTGATCCATGTCAATTAAACATTGTTTTTGCCCAAATATAGAGTGAACTGAAGCTGGAGTAAATGAGTTCAGAGATTATTTCTTTGAAACATTTCAAGATGACTCCCTGTAACAGACACTCTTATATACTCACTGTTGCTGAAAGTGGGTATCAGTATTTTTATAACATACCTGTATTTGGGTGGTTAAACATTTTGTTTTAGGATTACACTACATCAATACAGTTTTATCTCCTGTTGGTCTTCCTGTTTTCTTTTCTTTTTGCTCCAAAATAGTGATTTCTTTTTACAGGAAAAGCAGCACTTTGCCCACAGTTGTTTTCTTGTACGCACAAGATGTTGCAAGCAAAACACACACACACACACACTAGCACACCTTACCAACCACTTCAAAGCTAAATAAAACCCCAACACAGTTTGTTGTTAGCTGTTAAAGTCAGAGTATGTTATTGTAAAATGAAAAAACAGATGAGTAAAGACAGTTGAAAGGGGGTTAAAGAGCTCACTAAAGTGGCTGTCTACTGGGGAATCATGGGATATTACCTGCAGGCTGCATTTAAGACAATTCAAGGAGCTGTAAAATTCATTGTTAAAAGATAATAGTGAGTAATAGGTGTCTGGATGTGGGTTTGTCTAGGAATGTTCTGCTGTAGTCTCTCACTCTCTCTCTCTGAACAACTCGAGTAATAACAAGAAACAACTGCAACAAATTGCTGCGTTTGCGACTGTTAGTGGAAATGCACCACAGAGATTTTCCTGTATGGCAAATGATGGGGGTTAATGCTGTTTACAAAGAAATGCTAATTAAGAGTAATGAATTTCTGCAGAGACTGTAGTTTTGCACAGGTATTACTATACGCTAAAGATTGGATCCTTGTGGCTGTACTTTCCTTACTTGTAAGGTTTGTGACAAAACCAGTTACTGTTATTATACAAAGTGTTTTTATCATTACTGAATAAGTGTATGGTCCGCAGCAACTGTATGTATCACATGGTTTTAGTCCTATAACCTGTGTGAATGGGGTCTGGAACATGAAAACACAACTCACAGAAAAGATTGTGTACTTATTTATCCAGTATCCTTCATCTTACCAGTAAGCATGAGAGTTGCTGTCAGCCCCATTTGTGTATTTACACTCCGTTGACTGGATCCGTGGCATCATGGCCATGTGGAAATTTTGGGGAAGTTAGAATAGCAAATCACATTGAAGTTGCCCACCCCAGAGACAGATCCACACAAGCTCATTCACTTATAGTTGAGGTGAGCAGGTTTATTTTACTGGGTCGAGAATCGAGTGGGGAGGCTTATGTAATGAAGCATGGAGCCAGAACTGGGCTACACCACAGCAGGAAAATGTCAAGTCGCATCTCGCCACACTGAAAACCATAAATCACTACCTATTCCATTTGCTTGAACCCACATGCACATACATTCACGTTAAAAAGTTGAAGGTCAAAATATGGCCTCTTTCAATAGTACATCTGCATTAGAAACATTGGATGAAACACCATGTGTAGGTTTCAGGAACATTTAGTGCATGGAAACCTGCCCCACATAGATTTTATGACAAGGGGTCTTTCAGTGCAAATTGCAGTCGCGTGATCATTAAAGGTAAACAGTGGTTTGTACTCAAATGCTGTGGCATTTATAAAGCATGTCAAGATTTGATCAATCTTTGGTCACACCTTCTACTCACTGTTATGTCATGTAAAACCCATATAACCTTTTTCTGTGTAAGACAAAATTGTACAACTTTTTTTATTTAATTGTATGTCTGTCATACAATAATGTTGCTTAGTTTATCAATACAAACATAAAATGGTGATCTGTGAGGTTGTTTCAGTTTTTAAAGCCTTCATAGAGCCCTTCTCTAGAAAATTAATATAAAGAACATGAAATGAGGCCAAAAAATGAAAGGAATAGGCGCACACCTACAATACAGCGACACATTAACCACAATATGTGTAATTATAAAGGAAAATATAAATGTCATAAAACAGAGCAAGAACTACAGGTTGTGAAAGCATCTCACCTACGACATCACACAGATAACATTTATTCATTTGACAGACGCTTTTGTCCAAAGTTGATTCAAGGTATACATTTTTATCAGCATTTATTCCCTGGGATTGAACCAACCACCTTTGCGCTGCTAACGCAAAGCTCTACCAGCTGAGCTACAGGAACGTTTACGTAGCGCGAATCTCTTGTTCTTTACTCGTAGTCATCATCCGTTTTTGAACAGGATATAACAGAAAACATGTACACAATGTGACGTTTTAAAAAATTGCCATCACCATGCGTATGTCTAACTACGTACAGAATCTCCCCACTTACTCTTCAGTTTCGACCGGGAAGTCCCGCGGGCGATGTGCGCAAGTCGTTCTGCATCGTGTCGTGTAGTTTATGCATTCTTCCAAAGAGCTGAGACGGCGGGACGGTGAGCTGAAGTGGACCACGTAGCACAGCACTTCACAAACGGGCTGTCAGCGCGTGATAAATGGCATCATCACAGAAAAACCAAACAGCACCAGCGGTCTCTCCAACAAGCCTTCCCAACATATTAACACATTTATTTATTTCGATGCCGCCGCGCTGTAAATAGTGCTGTTTTAAAGCGGGGCAGCCTCAGATGTCTGCGGGCGATAATGCTGGTCAGCAGCTCTGCAAGTTATGTCCACTGAATGCCGCCGTTTCTTGCCAGATGTGTTTCATTATTTAGTGCTTCGAGCAGTTGTGTTTGTTTGGTCAGTGAGTTTAAAAGATTGCAGTTTTTGTCCAAAGGCGTTTAAAGAGATGTTGTTGAACAAAGTGCTTGTCACGTATGTTGTATTAGGACAAATAGTGAATTATACGTTTGCTACTTACATTTCCTTTTGTAATCCTGTACTGATTTTATTTCAACCTTAGAAACATAAAAACTATTATAAAACTGCCTCAGTACACATATACAAAAATTGAAGTACTTAATTCTCAAGTTCCTAGTTATCTTGTTGAAGTTTCTGATGTTACTCTAAAACAAAAATAAAAATATTTTATACAAAATACAAAACCAGAACACTTAAGATATGAAAGTGGACAGTGCATCTAAAATATTTCTTAATCTTGAAAAAGAAATGAAGAGAAATGTTTGACATTGAACTTTGATTGTCTTTTAGAGTTTGAGACATACTTCAAAACACTACAACGCTAGAGGATTGTATTATCTGCTCTCTGTTTAATATCCCCAAATCAGCTCTCCATGAGAAAGAATTGTGATTTTAAAATTATTTCATTTGTGACTTTTCTTATTGTACAAGCACTGCACACTGTTACACTGACACACCAGTAAAGAATTGTGAGGTGCAATGAAATCCACTGTAATGTATACGAGAACATGAGTGCAGACTCAGGACAACACTCTGAAACATGAGGGAAGACTCGCAGACGCGAGATCCATTTAGTTCTCCCACAGTTGGTCCAGTGATCCTGACAACTGATGGATTGTTTTAGTTTTCCTTCTAAGTGGAGCAGAACTGCAGGA
>JBAJNP010004836.1:0-27662 GCA_036877545.1 Yasuhikotakia modesta | reverse complement strand
TCCACCACACAGCTCCACCTCACAGCTCCACCACACAGCTCCACCACACAGCTCCACCTCACAGCTCCACCTCACAGCTCCAGCACACAGCTCCAGCACAGAGCTCCACCTTACACCTCCAGCACACAGCTCCACCACACAGCTCCACCTCACAGCTCCACCACACAGCTCCACCACACAGCTCCACCACACAGCTCCACCACACAGCTCCACCACACGAAACCTTAGTAATAATATTTATAAGATTCAGATTAGAGGCACAGTTAATAATTGAAGTACAAGTGCACAAATCATATTTGCAATATTTAGTCATTAGATTTGAATCCCACGAGAAACATTTATAATAACTTTGCGCAGTCTGCTGGGTTTATTAAATGGTCGCAGGTGAAGGTTTCCTGGATTTCTGCTTTTTGCGTCAGCTGAATTTATGAATTTTACTCGCTTAGTTTGGCGGCGGCTTTCATGCACAATGCAGAGAATTAGGATCCCAGCGCAGATCCGGTGGTGAGGTTCACGGGTTAAACTCTCAAGGCTGGAATAGGTGGATATGAATCAGTCACTGTACCTGAAAGTATAAACAGAACTCATGACTCACTCCTTCATCTTCCTCCATTATTCCAGCTCCTCACCATCTTTCCAGGCATGTAACCTTCTCCATCTTAAGATTTTACCTTCTCCCCTCCTCCTGTCCTTCAGAACATCCCACACAATCTCCCTCAACTCTGTTCTCTTCTTTTGTCTGTCTGGACTTTTTCTCCTTTATTTGAAACGTCTCCTTTTCTTCAGCTATTTTTTCTCACTTTGTTTTGCTATCTCTCTCTCTCTCTCTCTGTCCATCTGTCCCTTTTCTTCTCTATACACTCTCTATTTCTCAAACTTGACGTGTCCTGGGCGGCTGAGGGAGTTACTGGTTTTTGGAGGCGAAGACCCGCCTCCTCATGGGAGCATCATGGTGCTGATGAGGTGAAGGAGGGTCAAAGACACACGTGTGTGAGAAAACACTTTTTTGTGAAGTATCATGTGAAGATTTTAAACAACTTTTGAAAGCACAACATCTGTCTTAATGTACAAAATTTAATGTAAGATCTCTAACACCACTGTACATTATACACTCAGTATAGACAAGTGTAGTAGGTGTAGACACACGTTCTGCTGGTTCTGAAGTCACACAACATTTAAACTTCAGGAGGAGCAAAACTAGTAGAACTGAGTTTGAATTCCAGCCCTGCGCAGTTCATACAGTAAACAGACAATGTGTGTTACCAACGCTCCAACAGTTTCTGTACAAAAGCTGAGTTTCTTTTGTGACAGTCGTAATCTAAACGCAGTTAGATACTAAATGCATCTGACAAACCATTGAAATGGAACAATGCTTTTGGGAAATTACATTTCTGTAAGGTTTTTAACAAATAGACATTATAGCAGATATTGTGTTAACTAAACCAGCTAACCATCATAATTATACCTGACAGATGACAATATTCAAACAACCTTAAAACGCTCACAGCAACAGGTGATGTTTTAAAGAGAAAAAAACACCAACGCAAACAGATTCTCCTCCTGGTTTACAGGCCCACAGTAATGTAACGCTGGTGGGGTAACTGGTTGTGATAAGCCACCAGTTTCACAACAGTTTTCCTGATTCTGCTGCAAAAACGAACAAAATGCTTAAATTCTTACAGGTTATTAAAAAAACATTTACTACATTTTCTTTCTGCTTTTTATTTACATTTCTGTTGAATAATATAAACAGCTGAACGTTTATTGACAAACAGTGTAAACATGAACTGCTCACATGCTTATTTTGACTAAAAATGAAAACAGCACAAACGTTCCTGCCTACAGAAAAACACTCACAAACAAACCAATGAAAGAACCGCAATCTTGTTTTGCAACTGACCTGCAGAACCAAAAATTACTTTAATTCAAAACAAGACAAAAATATCACAAAACTTTACTATAACACTCTTAACAGCGAATTCATTTTTGGACGCCTTGTTACTTATAAGACAGCATTTTAGGTATTGGAACGAAGCCCATATCTGACACTGACCTAAATCACACCATTAAAAAAATAACTATCTGAATTTTAATTGCCTGCTTTCCTCTTTAGGAACTTGTTTGTATGTTGTTGTTTGTAAGTCAGCATTTGTGCAGCAGTGTCCCAGCTCAGTATTAATGTATTGGCAAGATGATTAGATGCTACACAGTGTAGTAAACACACCGCAGTCTTCAGGACGTTAGCATTATGTGTTCTCAGCTACCTGCAGCTACCTGCCGTGATGCTGTTTCATTAACTTCTAGGAACTTTCATTACAAGTGGCTTCAGTAAAAAAGCATTTAAATAAAATGTAAACAGAAAGTAAACTCACTTCAGCCCCATTTACCCCAAACCCTGGTGAGGGTCAGAGAGCTGTTGGCAAAAACAGAGATGGAGGCACAAACAGGGACAGAGGCTGAATTAGGGCAGTGGCCCTAAAAACCCTTCTGGAGTCCTTGTGTACTGACACAGTTTATTTGATAATGGTGTGGAGCAGAGAGGCTAATTATTTAACCTGTCTGTGTGTGTGTGTGTGTGTGTGTGTGTGTGTGTGTGTGTGTGTGTGTGTGTGTGAACAGTAACTGGCATTTAGTGTCAGACAGTAGCTCAGACACACACACATCATTGATTTAACCTCAAGTCCAGATCTTCTGTTCAGCCTCATTACAGTTCTGCTGTGTGTGTGTGTGTGTGTGTGTGTGTGTGTGTGTGTGTGTGTGTGTGTGTGTGTGTTCCCTTTCGCTGTCTGTGCTCACACACACACACACACACAACCTCTGGATTTCTGTTCCTGTCTCTCTCTCTTGGCTGATGTCCAGTCTTGCGCTGCTCAGCACTTCCATTGTCCAGCCACCCTGCTGTTCTGCGTCCTCGCACCCGAGACTCGGATAATCCAGCCGTATAATGTCCCATTATTTAATTAAAACTGCTCACCGCTGGCTTTTATCTGCCCGTTTTGCTCCCCAAACTGCCACGGCTGCCGACGGCCTCAGAAAACCCACATTACTCTAATCACCGCCGGTTCTGTGGCTGGTTCTGATCTCTGCTTTACCCAGCTGTCTGTCTTTCCTCAGGGTGGGTTCAGAGTCTCACAGCGGGCGTATGGTGACTGAGACCTGCAGGGGAAGAAAGGCTGGCGAACCAGGTTTTTCTTCTCTTTATTACACTCAGAGCAAATTCTGGGCCTGTTTAGATGTTGCGCTCATTTTCCTTAAAGGAAAGGCTAACAAAAAAAACGTTTTGATCTCAACCTGTATGTTTTTCCATGATGTTTTTTCTACTACAGAAAACAATGATGAAACTTCTGAAGAACTGAATGCAGTTCTTCAACATACACTGACATGGTGACTAAGGCTTAAAGTCCAAAAAAGGTTCAGTGTTCTTAGAACATTGGCTAGATATCTCTCAAAACATTCGTTTAGTAGCATTAGTGGATCATTTTTAACACTACATCATATCATTATGTCATATCACTATATCAGTGATTATATCGTGTTATAGGACAGTCCCTAAATTAGTGCAACATTTTAAAAAGTTTTTAAAGAAGAAGTTAAAGATACAAAGACATTTTGAACGTTCCTAGAACATTCAAAATAACAGTTTTAACTTTTTTGTTACTAATGGAAACATTGGAAAAATACTCTTACAACCTAAAGTTTATAGTTGGGTAAAACTGAAAAAAACCTTCTGCTCAGCGTAGCTCCTAAAACAAACACAACATCAAAACACGACATCAAAACTGATGCGATACATCTGAGCCCTGTTTGATTTGAGAGCTGTCATATGACTTCAGAAGATCCAAAATATAACCCACGTCACACACACACACGCACACACTCACACACACTCACACACACTCACACACACACACACACACTCACACACTCACACACACTCACACACACTCACACACACACACACACACACACACACACACTCTGAACATTAAAAAAGCTGAGTAAAGACTTTTAAAAATAAAAACCTCAGCATCCAGGCTGCACAACTGTGGCTAAATAAAGAGTTTTGGGGAGACCATTACCTTAAATAACGCTCCAATTTTGCGTCCTGATGTTTGCTCTGTGAACAATTTGGATATAAGGGGGTTTATTTCTCTGTTTAATTACGTTGTGTTTTTATGAGCCGTAAGAGCAGAGAGTGGGTTAGATTAGCAGGGAAAGAGGCCATTTCACCGATAACACAACAGTTGTTCAAGCTAAAAGAAGCTGATGAGACGTGGAACAAACTCGAGGTTCTTCACAGCCTCAACTGCGTTTGCAGATAATCTGCCTATTTAGATGATGAGGCCGATTTATTCAGCCATCTTCAGCTTATTCCTCTGTTAACACGTGCGCATCCTAAAGGAGCAGCAGCTAAATACTTAGCATCAAAGCTAATGGGACAATGCACACACTTAATAAACTAATGAGCTTGTTCCTCGACCTTTGTGAGACTGGGACACAGTACAGACACATGGGCTCAGCTGAGCAGAAGCTCTAATGAGATCTTGTGTGTTTTTGCAATTAACAATAATATACTATTAGAGTCATAGATTAGTGTTGTGCACAGAAATTTACAGTGATGCTATAAAAATGTAAATAAAATTAAAACGGAAACCGATTTACTTTCATGCAAATCTCTCTTTTAAGCAAATCTTTGGTGCTACAAAAGGATCAACAAAATAAAAGAGAGAAACGGAGAAAATACAACTACCGACACTTCATCACAAATCCCTCCTGCCTTAAATGTTATTGAAATCATCACTCAAACAAACTATTTTCTGTATAATAATATTCAGTATCTTCTAATATCCTTGTATATTTTAACATGTACAGCTACTTTACAACAAAAAGCCATCATGAAAGCGCCTTATAAATAAACTTAAACTGTGTGCTGAAGAAAGTATCTGCACAGTTCTGGCTGTGTGAGAAAAACAAAGTGGATAGGACCGTTCCCCACGATACCATAACACTCTCGCAGCCAATCAGCAACAGGACGCGTGTCCGCCAGCTGTTACTCACTGTCTGTGTTGCTCAGCATGTTCATTATTTTGAGGGTGGAGCAATGAAGAGAGGGGTGTGTTTGCTTGAATGTCGATTTTAAATATCAACGGTGTTTTATTAGAAATAACTTACTAAACCTTTAACCCCTTCCTTTTAACAAATGGCATTTGTGCTCTGTGATAAAACACACAAACACACTCACACAAGCTATTGAATTGAAAGAGGCAGTTTTAACTAACCTTTGACATTTAAGTAAAATACAATAAAAAAAGAAACAAAAATAAGTGAAGTGAAGGGCAAGGGGTTGATGGGGGCAGTTGTTGGGCAGAAGGTCGTGAGATGCAAAGCAGGGGTCACAGTTCCGGCACTTTTCGTTTACAAATGTAGTCATCATGGAAGCGCTAATTACAACAGCACAATTACAGCCCTTAACTTAAGTGTTGTGTTCAGAGGAGCACAGACACACGAGGACAATAAGAATGGAGATCTGAGTTCAGCACAATAACACACACATCCACTATCTACCCTTGAACAGAAACCATGAACTGATTGAAGATTCATTGCTGATCAGAAAACCACTTCCAGCCTAAACGCTCAAATTTATAAAACGATCAAAATAACACAAAGCATAAAGCCGTTTGTTTGCACACCTCAATCTGTTTCTCTGGTGTCTGTAGAAATTATTACACTTATTACTCATTGATTTACACAGATACACTATTGTCTGAATTTACTGCAGTGTTGCTTTGTCAACATCATTTGTTGACGCTGAAACATTTTTCTATAACAATAACAGCGTTAAAACTCCCCACATCTCTAAACTCACTCCCCACACTTGTGCTCCAATAATGTTTACATATGTGTACGTCACAGTATGCCTGGACTCTATACCAGCATCTTTTATAGTAAATACTGCACAGTACACACTACATAGTGCCCTTTTTTCAACAGAAATCAAAGCAGGCATTATTCCATGATGTCACTTGACTTCATCACATGGCATGTTTAACATTTGAGGTGTCAGACCAGCCAAAGCATTAAGAAGATCTTGCATCTGAAAATGCATACTGTGCACTTCATGCATACAATAATATGTGCAGCAAAGCAAGAGATGTACAGCAGTACAGTACATTATTTGGAACACAGCCCTGTCCTCCGAGCCTGAACTGAATCTGTGTGGCTGAGGTCTGATTTCATACACAAACATATGCAGATTCAGACGCTGAAAACAATGAGTATTCTCCACCACATCTGATCCTCCCTTAACAGCGTATTGATCTAGCCCTCACAATCCCCTGATTTCTCCACACAACAGTTTACATTTCAGGCAGTGGGAACATCCTGGAAAATTAGGGAATTATGCAAATTAATCCCATCTATGACAATGCATTATGGAGAATCCCTCTCTTTCTGTCTTTGCTGATAGTGACGGTTTTAAATCGGGGAAACATGAGTCATCTGATATCATTTCTCATCATTTTCAGAAACTGTGTACAGCAGCACTTTGTAAACACTCGCTCACTCCGCATGTATCTGCGTAATGTTACCGCATTATGTAACTGTTGTGAAAACAACTCTCACACACCAACAAATCGCTCAGCAAATGAAAGCCATGCAGGAGATTAGAGGAACATTATGAGATCAGATCCCAGTGTCCCCAGAGAAGAAACAAGACTGTTTACTGGCCCCTAGTGTTCATGGAGGGGAATGTTTCTTGGGTGTAGAACAACACAACACAGTTCCCATTGCAGTCATAGCCAGGCCCAGTTTAACCAGCCGTGTCTCACGTACAGAGGGATTTATTAACAGGACTCCATCAGTCCCCTATAATTAGTGTTTAGCTTTAGCTTAGCTATTAGCTTTAGTTTAATTACAATAAGTAAATACATTTTAAACCAACACTGCTGTGATGAGATTCGGCAGGACAATATCTAGGAATGAACAGCTCATTACCAAGTTAAGGAAGTCGCAAAATAAAATGCGCCCTGCTAACATGCATCCATACTGCAGAAATTACACCAAATGACACCAATCTACCATCAAGATGTAAACATTCAAGTTAAATGTAACTCTTATGCATTGAGCAAAACCTTTTTTTAATTGATAATAGATAATATTTACATTCATAATTGTCATTTCCATGCCAAACAAACTGCATAAACAACAATCTGACATTGGTCAGTCAAACACATAGTCCCGCCACCAACTTCAGGCCATTGGTTGAGTCAAAATAGCTATACAAGGTCACACACACAGCGATATGAAGTTTACACTTAACAATATAATCAGTCTACAAATGGTTTACGGCTTTTCCTCATGTTATACTGGGACAGAAGAAAATGTTTTAACAAATTTAAACAGCAAAAACAGCTGGATTAAATGTACAGGTCAGATAAACGGTCATGTTGAGCTACATTGTGAGTCGGGACAGCGTGACATTATAAGCGACTCCAGGGGGGAGTTTCTCACCTTTAATCATTGAAATTAGTAGGAAACTCAACACATGCTAACATGCACTGAGAACAAGCCTGTTGCTGGGCAAGAAGAAGGGCTTAATTTTTTAAAGTGACCTACAGGAAATGCCACTTACTAAAAAGCAAACATTGGAAAAATGTTCTCACACGACATTACGGCAGACGAGACATTCCTGTTCATGAAATCAACTCTAAATTAGATTTCTCCTCCTTCTGATTTAATAAAGGTTTCGCTCGTTGCGCAGAAGCACGGCGGAAGATGCACACGGACTTTCAAGTAGGTGCCGCAGTCCGTAATGAGGAAGTGGAGGATGGGTCGGACGAGGAACAGGGAGTCTACCACATACCTGTTCCTTTATCCAGCTTTATGTGAGCTGAGGAGATTGGTGTGGTGTTTAATAATCACCTCACACCGTGTCAGAGCTCGAATTGAGCTGAAATACGTCCATCTTTTAGATCGTCCATCTTTTTAGAGGGCGGCAGATGTTCAGTGGGCGTGAACTCACTCATACAGGCCTGTGATTGGCAGACACACAACCCGCGTGTGAGACAGACCCAATAATCACGACCCTGCGGTCGCAGGCCATCGTGGGAGATGAAGATCCCCAGAGCAGATCAAATCCTTTCAACTGAGACAGAAAAAATAAAGACAGAGGAAAAGAGACAAAAATTGAACCAATGAAAGCTCACTTTTTAAAAACATGATAACAGGGGTTTATGGGGGGAGACAGTATTGTGTTTTATTAAGGGAAACCTCGGCTCACAGGCCGCTGAAACGCTCGAATGAACAGATCTGATTAAGGCTTTTGATTCGACTCATTCAGTCGCTGAGAACAAAACAGAATTGGATGTTATTTCATTGAAACGTTCCGTCAGACACATTACATTTCACATGAAATTGAAGCTAAGATGTGTGAATCTTGGTCCACTTTAAAGTTTACATAACAATCAGAACAACCGCAGTGCTGTGCTGCCACCTGATGGTCAGAGATGGTACTGCAGAGCATTTCACGTCCCACAATATTTTTTATTTTATCTGGAATAATAAAAGCTAGAGTGACACAAAATATTCTTCTACAAATCATGCAGTTATCAGAATAAACAACCACTGATCTGTAGACTAGACATCAATGCAATCATGTCATTACGTCTCTCAACACAGTAAAAATGTTGCCAATGACAGAACCGATTTATTAATGGTTCTGTTATATTCAGATACAGTCTGAGAACAAACAGCAGGATAAAGGCAAAACTGCAAAAACTGCGCAAAAATGACGCACTTGCGTCATGCATATACTAAGTAACCTATAGAGTCATGCATATACTAAGTAATCTATAGTGTCATGCATATACTAATTAACTATAGATACATGCATATTCTAAGTAACATATAGAGACATGCATATACTAAGTAACCTATAGAGTCGTGCATATACTAAGTAACCTATAGAGTCGTGCATATACTAAGTAACCTATAGAGTCGTGCATATACTAAGTAACCTATAGAGTCATGCATATACCAAGTAACCTATAGAGTCATGCATATACTAAGTAACTATAGAGACATGCATATACTAAGTAACCTATATAGTCATGCATATACTAATTAACTATAGATACATGCATATACTAAGTAACCTATAGAGTCATGCATATACTAAGTAACTATAGAGACATGCATATACTAAGTAACCTATAGAGTCATGCATATACTAAGTAACTATAGAGACATGCATATACTAAGTAACTATAGAGTCATGCATATACTAAGTAACTATAGAGACATGCATATACTAAGTAACCTATAGAGTCGTGCATATACTAAGTAACCTATAGAGTCATGCATATACTAAGTAACCTATAGAGTCATGCATATACTAAGTAACCTATAGAGTCATGCATATACTAATTAACTATAGATACATGCATATACTAAGTAACCTATAGAGTCGTGCATATACTAAGTAACCTATAGAGACATGCATATACTAAGTAACTATAGAGTCATGCATATAGTAACGTATGGCGTCACTCAGGGACGAAGCACCTTGTGCTATTTTTAACTGAAAACAGGTCGACGCGTAGCAACAAGGAACAACAGTTTGAATGGAGCAACATACGGGTGAGTCCATTTTACTTCACGTCTATCCGCTGCGTTAAGCGTAGCGTCAACAAACCCGCGACGCGAGCTCGCTGACCGGCCGCGGGTGCTTCACGCGAACAGTTACCAGCAGCTGGACGTTGTGAGATTAAGGTGAAGCCTCGTCAGTAACCGGACAGCCGATGAGAAACAAACACGTTTAAGTTTCACTCACCAGCTGTTACACGCCGGACGCCACGCGCTCATCCTCCCACCGCACCGGTACCAGCGCCGCCTGTATATCACGGTTAACTTATCAAACTCAGTCACCTACACACTTATTACAGCTTTACTGTATTAGATAAAGTGTTTGTGTTGTGTTGTGTTGTGTTGTGTTGTGTTGTGTTGTGTTATAAAGCGTTTGTTTAAAGTTTAATGCGTTTCTGTAACTTCAAGTTGCTCTCAGTTTGCAAAAGCTGAACAATCCGGGTTTCGTCAGATTGATGTTATTTCAGCAAAACGTCATGCAATGAAACACAACGAGACTGAGATGTTTACGAAGGGAGTGAATCGGGTTTAGCATTTGCTCTGAGTTAAATGCATCATTTAGACCCTCGGTGAGCTTTGCTACTGAGTATAATCTACAGCATCTGTGTGCCGGTTTATCTCGTTTCATTGTGGAGTTTTAATGATGCAAATGAATGAAGCAGATGTTAAACTCATTCTCTTCAGTTTAAGGATTTTCACGTGATGTAAAGTCTTGTGCATTATAATGCCCATTCATTTCTGTGTTTGTCTTCATTGCTATGAATGGTCATTGTAAACGTGCCTAGCAGGTTGTTGTAGGAATGTGTTGTAAAGCCCATCTTCAGTCTCTTGTATCTCAGGTGTAACTCACAGCACGTACAGATGAGGGCAGCGTTGTTCAAAGGACGTATAAGCCCATTAAATGCTACTGCAGTTACACCATCTTAACAACAGGGGGCAGCACAACAGGTTGGCATCTGTTCTTGACTCACATTAAGTCTTGGCATTTAGTGATATCTGAAATATTGTGTAAATATTGTGTCGTATCCCACAGAAAAAGTTTGAAACTAAAGGCACGAGTTCAGAAACACAAGAATTGCACATTTTGTTCATGTGAGTCCTTTGGTGGTTTTGTTGATGTGAATGAAACAGAGAGGTCACATGCAGAAAACATGCTTACAGACACACAACGACTCTGATGACTCTAAATGCACATATTATAACATTTCTACAGACGACAGAGAGTCCCCAGAGAGGGTTTGTGAGTCCTGCAGCATCTGTTTTAGACAAACTCATTTCAGCTCTTTTGACAGCTACAGCGCCGTCTCAGAAAACCGGTGATACCAAGAGGCTTATTTGGGTATTTAAAGCTTATGATTTTGTTTTTATCAGCTGTAATATTTTGTGTAAATATTTGGTGGTCAATTTTAAAGTTAGGTTATACTTCGTAACTGGTTAAGACTGGGTTTAAGAGGTAAAGATTGTACACTGTGTCTTGGTTACTAATTAAATGACCTTGTTACGTCTTTATATAAAGGTCACATTTCTTTGCTTTCACTGAAGCACATAATCGTCTCTGAAACATGCTGTGATAACAGACCCGTAAGTTTTGCACAAACTTCTGCAGTTAATAGCTGTTCAAGTACATTCTGTCAGTAAAGCTGCTATAGATACTAAGAAATTCTACAAATCTGTTACTGTCTCAGTTACGTGTTCAATCGGATTGTTAGTGATAATATAATAAAAATAAACGTATTACAATGGAAACAGAAACGCACTATTGGATTTTGGCTAGTGGACATTACAGCAGGATTGTGCGTGTATCAGTAATGATTTTGTTCCTGGGTAAAGAGTATTTCACGCTTCATTAGTAACTGAAGGGAAGTTCAAATCCAAGTGCATTATGGGATACGTCATTCCAAACTGTAAGATGTCTGGGTGTTGAACGTGTTGAGAAAAGTTGATCAGCATGAACTGAAATATTTAGAGCAGAGCGGTTTTGTTCCAAACTTAGCAACGTTCTCAAAAGTGTTGTGAGCAACGCATTCATCCAGAAAGTTTTTCCTAATGCATTCTCATTTATCCCACTTTGACGTTACGCGTTTGCATCTTTGGAAGTTTACGACCACCCAGAACGTGTATAAACCAGGAGACGCGTCATTCAGGAAAAGAACGGAAACTTTATTAAAGTTATAGCGTCTCATTTCAGGCCATAATTGAGAGTCACGAGGCAGAACAGGCAGAATAAAGAGTCGTAAAGGCCTAATTTTGTGATATTGTGGCAATTACTGAGGAGAGCGATGATGGGAGCAGCAATCTGATTGTCTTAGATGATGGATGAGCTTGTTTCAGAGTGATCTAGATTGTGCTAAACCTGTGATTAAAACCTAAAGCGTGTGAAGAGAGTGTTTCACTACTTATAACAAAAAGTCCAATATAAACAGCTTCCTGCTAGTTTGCTGCACATTTTGGGCTCACGCAGCTATTTTTCTATCATGTTTTGTTCTTTATTACGTAACAGCCCCCGAGCTTTAATCATGCAATCTCACCATATGAGTGTGCAGGTTTATTTTCTGCATGTACCGAAACCGCCTCAGAAAACCACAGAAGCTACTGCCTTGTGTGCGAGACAACAGAACGACCCATTCAAGAGTTTTCTCCCCGTCTCACACAGCAGAAACTGTGCAGGATGGATCGTCCCTGCAATTGTAATTAATCCTGCGGGAAACATTTGGGTGGGGGTGATGTAGTTCCAATTATCACACTTAATTTAGCCCAGGGAATCTAATTTAGGAATCTATTTAGAGAGCTATAAAGACTCCCACTCGCTCTACAAAGGGGGATAGCTGCCACATCTAACAAACAAGTGACTTCAAAAGAATGATGGAAGATTAGCTGTTATTAGCCTCTGGCGAAGCCAACCATGCATTTTCAATGTAAAGTTCAGGTTGTTGCAAACCTGCGCTAGATAGAGCTGCAGCCAATGAGACTGATGCATTTAAAACCGAAGTGCAAAATGTGACGCAGCCTCTCAGAATGCTAATATCTCTAAAGTTCCGCGTTTGGAGTTTGTAAATGCATTTAGGTTTAAAACGAGAACATCAGCAGGAGAGATGCTTGCAGCTTTACCTGAGATTATTGTTATTTATTTTAAAATGGCTCAGAGCTGTCACCGAACCTCCTGTAATCTGTTTTACTTCTGTGTGTTTTATTGTAGAGTTCTAATCATGTTTGGTTTTTGCTGAGCTTAAATTTTTTCTGTCCTGTTTGTGTTTTGGATTTGGACGACTATGACAGATGTTTCTTCAAGTGAAAACAAATAAAAATGCTTCTTTTGTGGAAAAACCTTATTATATTCTATATTGCTCTATTGCATCACAGGAAATCCAATGTGCGGAAGAAATGTGATCATTTTAGAGTTAAAAATGTTGATAACTGCGTTGATAAACAGACCTGCGTCAAACAATAACGGCTGATCAAACTTACATTTAACAATCAATTTGTTTGAATACTGTAAACCTGAAAAACTTGCATGTAAATTTGCCTCCAAATTTCAATATATTTGGAGGCAAATTATTTTTATTGAGGATGCAAAAAACATTGTGCTCAAGCCAGGTTACCCAAGGCATCAGCACAAACGTTTTTCTATGTTAAAACTTTAACATGATAACAAGGGTGACCGATCACAGACCGTTGTGTAATCAGGTCTGTCAGTTTGCCAAGGTTAAGTCTGTTCTTTAAGTTTAGGCACAAGAAATCTGAGATGTTTCAGTTTAGAAAGGTGGGAGTGAACACAGAGTCAAGCTTTAAAACTGGTCCAACAAGTTCAGGTAGGACTGGTCCAATGTTCATACCTTAAGTTAATGTTTACAGTCTCTTTCTCTCTTCCTGTTGCTCTCTCCGCTTGTCTCTTTTTGAAAAGCAGAAACTTTTCTTGCTGTCTATCTGTCTGCATGAAAAGATTCTGAAAATAGAAAATGGATATTAGTCTAGCAGCGATCTGCTTGTAAACTGTGCCTGAAGGATTGCTCGTTAAATCTTCCTGCAAAAGGTGAGATTTTCTCTTCCTCATTAACATACCGTTCACAGTCAAATTCAGAAAGACTTTGTGCATGGAAGCTTCATTTCAAAGCAACACGAAGTGTTAAAGAGTTTTCGCATCTAATATATTGTCAGAATTTGGATTAGTATGCACATCATTTCGTTATGCTTTTCTGCTAATCGCCCACTGAATTGACCTGGCGTTCCTATTCCACAAAACAAATGTATTGCCTTTGCCTTTGTATTGTATTTGTTTCATTATTTCAGCTAGTAAAGATAGCATGAAATTAATGTTGCATTATAATTGCTCTGTGTTTTGGTTTCACTTTCAGGGAGCCTGCTGGAGGAAACGCTTTATTTATTTATTTCTTTCAGAAAAACACAGAACCGATGGCGATCGACAAAGGTACAAGCACGACACAAAGAGAATTAGAAAAGAATTTTAGAAAAATAGCGACTTCACAAACAAAAGCTAGTCAATTATGAAGAACTGCACTGCAGGAAAATCAATTGTAACGGCTTGTGCTAGTGGTACAAAACAACAACTATGTGACTCAAATTCAGCTGTACAACATTAATAAAGGCCTCCGCCCATTATTAAAGTCAAATCCTTTATTCTTTCTGTTTGAGTAAAACATGGACTTTGTTCTCATAGATAAACTCTGTGTAGAAATTGTCATCTACACAGTTACTGCATTGTATTTGTGTCTCACAGTAATTTATTTATGCAGGTTTATGACACATTTTTATTGTGTGATTTACAAATGTGTGTTGGTAGACCTCACCCTGAAAACAAATAGGGTGGGTTGTCCTGATGTGGGGCATTTTTTTGTATTTCAGACTTCTGTATTATATTACAATTTAAGGCAACATGATAAATCCACACCCAATGTTATTGTATTACTTTGATCACATGGCAGTACATCTTCGTTTGTGTGTTTGTGGGGAAAACATATTTCATAAATGCTCAAATGCAAAACTTAAGTAAAATGTAAATAATTGTTTGCTGAACAACATTATATATAACAGTAAATGTGATTGTTTTCTTGTTTATTCTATCTAGTGACAGATATCTCGTCTGATAATGTATATGCTTATGCATTATCAAAAACCCTCACCAAGGTCTCATCTCCACTCACTGTGGGCTTGTATTCAGAGTGTCACAACAGAATCAACATGGTCCTCAGGAACATTGAAGGTGAGTTCACACACGGGTGAACATGTTCATTTGATGCTTATTTTAAGATTTTACATCAGGATCACAGAGTACATTTATGTGTGTCATTACTAAACTAGTCAGTATTTGAAAAGTTTACTTAACTGGCTGCTAATGAACTTGAGTTGACTTCAAGTAAATTGAAGGACAGTCTAACTTTGTTTTCAACTGAAAATACCATCATAGAAAATAACAAAATTCACACCGTAATTATACCAAAATCATAGATCATATCAGACTTTAATAATTAATGAAACATAGTTAGAATTGTGTTTTTCAAATTCTAGAATCATCCAAAGATTGTGACGATAAAATTTGACATTATATTTTCTCATTACATATCCTTGACATTATACGTCTTATATTTTCAGTCCATATGAAACTAGAGGCTGAAAGAAGAGAACAGAAGAACACAGAGGAACAAAAGCCTCGCTCAATTAAACCCTCTTTATGTGACCTGCTGTCCCTGATCCTGCGTCTCCTCTTCTACCGACCTGTGTGGACCGAGCAGAACCGAAACCGGAAGAACGTTCGTTATATGTTTGTCAGGTTCAGCGCCTGGCATTTCGCAGGCAGTGACCTGCTCTGGGCTGGACTGGTGATGCAGTTGTTCAAGGCTCTTCAGAAGAGCTTCGGTAAACTCCAGCTGGGCCTTTTCAGGATTGCACAATATGATGAAGAAAAAGATGCAGAGAAGAAAAAGATTGAGGACAGTCTAGAAGACTGGAGGACCAAGACATTTTGCTGCATACCCGTTTGGGCTTTAACACTCATGGGATTTATCGTAACACTTCTCGTTCTCATTCCTCTTACTATCTTTGGATTTCCTGATCAGAAGGAGAAACCTGAAGCTGGTCAAGATAAGGAGGCGCATGTGTATGGTGTGCTGGAAGGCTTTGCCATTGCTTTGCTTGGGGTTCCTGCAGTTGGAGCTATAAGATTTATTTTCTTGTTGTTGAAGAACATCATTTTTAACCAAGACCTCAAAGTTAGAAAAGGGCTGGACAACCAAAAGGTCAGTCAGCAGCTGGGGCTAATGCATGAAGTTCGAAAGGAGATGCGACTGCTGTGCTGCTTTATTCACTTCATGGAGATGTTTGAGAGGAGGAAGATCAGAGTGGTCTTGGAGATCACCAACTTGGATCGATGCACACCAAGGAAAATTGTAGGGGTTTTAGATGCCATCAATATCCTTCTGTCTGATGAAGAGAGTCCCTTGATTTCAATGCTTGCTGTTGACCCAGAAGTGCTGGTTAGACAAGTGGACCAAGCAGAAGATTGCTTGTGCAAAAGAAATTCAGCATATGACTTTCTGGACCGAATTATCACGCTGCCCTTTACTGTGCCTCCACTGTGTGATGCATCAAAGTGCAGGGTCTTTAAGAACATTGTCCATGGTCAGTCTGAGATCCCTGAAGTCTTTCCTCTGCTGGAGACTAGAACATCAATCTCAGAGGCCCCCAGAACCTCGATCTCTGTAGAAGATGAGTGTTCTGGGAAGAGTGAAGAAGATCAGGGGTTTCCTTTGATCGCCAAAAAAGGAAAACCTGAAAGTTTCAGAGCAGCAGAACTTCAACAAGAAGAAGTGGATAGATCAGTGGAGCTTGCATTTCAATACATCCTTTCTAGAGATAAAAGCAACCTTCAAACATATATATCTGGTGACACCATGTCCATGAGAAGAGTGATTAACTCCATTCGAGTAACTATAATTATTATGGAGACTTTGAAGTTGGAGCCTCCACCTCCTGAGAAGATTGCTGCCTGGGTGGTTTTAGCAGATGTCTGGCCTTGCAGACTAAGCTGGATTCTTCAGTGTGTGGAAGACGACAAACAGAGAACTGAGATAGATGGACAGTGTGGAATGTTCTGTGCTGCTGATGAGAACAAAAATGTATGGGATGTGTTCAGCGAACATAGTCTTGAACTCTACCTGTTTGGAGATGAAGTTGAAGACTTCCTGGAAAGAGATGGAGACCCTGAACTGTTTGAGATGTTCCTCAGGAGAGACTTTAGGTTTACAGTAGGAGAGGTGAAAAGGTTTATGCTTTGTACAGTGAACTTAAACTATTCCATCAAAAATGAGTTGGCAAAGATCCGTGGCAGCCAAAGACTGAAAAGCACAGGAAACAATATGTTCAACTCGCTTTCAGCAAAACAAGTAATAGACATGAAAACAGAAGACATTTGCGAAGAGGTTAGTCATGTTTTATTTACATAATTGATCTTTTTCATGATGTTGTTTTGTATTATTATATATTTTTGTTATTTTAAATTACATTTATATAATTGCTAAGAGAAAAATCAACATAACTAGCTATAATGTAGTTTTTTTTGTAATGTGTCTTGCAATTTTATTTATTTATATTTTATAATAACAAATATTGGCAGGTGTAGATGTATAATTATGTACGTTTGTCCCTTTCAGCTGTCACAGCTCAGCTTTCCAGAGAAATACATTCAAACAGTAAAAGAAAATTTCTTAGATGGCCGAACGATCCTTTTCAGTGACCTCAGAGACCTCCGGCAGGTCCTGCAAATGACTCTTGGAGAATGGACAACTTTTAAAATTCATTTCCGGGGGGTCATGCCTCCCAACCGAGCAGAACTGGCACAGTCTCTTCCAAGACTCACACGTCCTGCAGTGATCATGTGCCCATCTGTCCACGGCCAGCATAGAATATAAGCGACCTTGAGCCGTGCATCGGTGCATGCATTGGAAACAGCACTGCATCCCTACGAAGTATAATTCTCTTTGCAAGACTTGCACACGGCTGCAAATGTACACCAGCTAATCAGAGTACAGAATGATAACACATGTATAAGAGCTTTTTTATGCTGAAGACCTAAGTCTGCAAGTGGAGTACATTTTAAGATGTGTTATTTATATGGGGAATAAAAAAATTAAAGATTTTACGGAGTTTTCAGTGTTTTGAAATTTAACAAACAGTTTCTGACGGTCATTTCTGCATGAATACAGTCTTAAAAATACAGGTGCCCTCAAGGTTTTGTTTTTGTGATGCTACAGAAGAACTAATTTTGGTTCTTTTGGTTAATTTATAAATGTTCTTTAAATTTTTTTTTCTTTTTTTTAAAGACTAAAGGTTCTTTAAATCCACTCTCTGTAAAGAACCATTTGAAAACCTTTATTTTTAAGAGTGTAAGAGCATTCAAAGCAATCTGACACATTGTGTCTTGTAAAAACAAAAACTTGTTACCACAAAACGCAAGAACATGAACTGCTAAACAAATGTTCTTTGACTTCAGACACTGAATGTCACGTTCCATGTGAAGCTCTGAGGTTCTCATGAAGTTCTCATGGTGAAGCTCCAGAGCCACAGTGTGTCGTTACATCGCTGTGAGTTTTTCATGGGCAAACTTTGGCAGAATCTGTACTTTGACACTTTAGTTTTACTTTCTATAAAACTTTAATATAGGACTGAATGACAGCGTGCAGATGTTTTTTTAATCGTACTGCCTGTCACTGAGTTTCACTTTGTGCTCCTCTGGTGCTTCTGTAAGTGTGGAGAAATCTATATCTCCATGCAGCTGAGCTGAGACCTCCCACGGCTCTGTGATGCCTCATATCACTAATGTAAAAGTTTGAAATGTAAGTTTTTCTAACAGCTGAAGATGTCTTGCAGAGCCAGCAACACGTGAAACTTCCTAGAAAGTCTAATGCTAGTCTAATGCTTTTGTGTGTTTTGTAAATTGTCTTTCCATGATTGCATGGAATGCATGTACAGTAAGATGGTGTGGTGTACAGTAAGATGATGTGGTGTACAGTACACAAAGTAAAATGATACTGTAAAGTGTGAACAGGCTGCATGTAAACTGTTAATTACTTGCCTCTATTGAATCTTCTTGTACAGCTGAAGACAAACCAATCGAACGACAGGTCGGGCGGCGAGTGCCGGGCTGAAACATGACTCTCAAAATGCGATCATCAAAGTGGAGGTACGTATGCAATCGATATCATACAGACATATTAAGGGAACTTAATGGGCTGGGAAAGGAAAGGGGAGTCTTTGAATCAATGCAGGGACGTGGCTTTGGTGCAAGCAGGGCAAATAGCCACACAGTTCCGCTGTGGTGCCATGTGGAACTGGAACTGTATTGATGGAACTATAGGGATGGTAACGTATGGAGGTTTCAAAGAAAGCTTTAAAACACAATACTGCATCCTTCAGCTCTTTTCAGGCTGTTGTTCTGTCCTGTAGGGCCAGTTAAACGCATAACACCTTCAACAATGGCATCAATAATATCTGATATCAGAACAGATGAGATACACAGATTTCTGCTTTGATTATGGAGTTGATGTGTTTAAATAGCGAGTTAAACTCGTAAAACCCGTTTTGACACACAAGAATAATGGAAAATGAAAGTAACAGTCGGCACGTAAAATAACAGCTTAGATAAATATGCCTTGTTTTGACTCCATTATTCATCCTTCATGGCCTTTCACATAGCAAGAGTCTCCATTTAGACGTGGCTGTATATTTGTGTAGCCATGCAAAGACAGGCTGTCATTGAAATGAGATGGGCTTCCCTGGTGTCATCGAGCTACAGTCACAGAGACATCGGTCTCCGAGCTAAAGCATATGTGCATTAAACTCCACAAACACACGATGTAATGATGAGGTTTTTAGAGTCTAAACTGATATGTAATACCTCACACCAAACGAACCATAATGTCATCATTGGCATAAGTGTGAAACTATAGATCAGGTTTGTGTCCGACTGAAATGTAACTAAACACTCACAGCTGTATTGACTGCTGTTGGATGATGGATGTTAATAAGCTGCTTGTGTCTGACACACATTCAATACTGGTGTTAATATCTGATGTTAGGGTCGCCTGCTGTAATGATGATTAATGCTGGTCATATTTAATCATATTTAGTAGTAATAATATTTATTCAATGGTTACTGTAAAATAATATTTAATGATATTTACTCACACTTTGTTCCACAACTGTGTCTTTATCTTTATGTATTTATGCCATTTTTGTATCTATAGAAATTTATAGTTATAAAACATGCATTTCCTTAAAGCAGCATTTGTTGTGGGCTAAACACAAATCTTGCATCAAGCAAATACCTGACAGATAAGATCCTCTTATCTTACTACGATTCACAATGAAAAACTTATTTTGATTTATTATTTGAACTGTGGAACAATTTCCCAAGACATTTGGCTTCATTTGACATCAACATGCGTGAAGAAATGTAAAGTTATCTGCAGTTTTATGTTTTGAATATAGATGGCGCTGGAGAGACAAAAGTTGTGGATTGCAGCTTTCAGAAGCACTTAAGAGCTACAGTTTCAGTTCTCATCAGGTGTCAGTTTTGACAATTTAAAGAAGCCGCTAATGCAACACAAATAGCACAGGAGGCTACATGAGATTTCCTTAATGTGTATTCACACATTGCAGAAGTCACATACTAAAATAACTCATCTGATCAGCACTAGACTTACTGTACAGTCCACTGAAATACGCCATACAGATGCTGGGAAATTAAATCACTGGTGTTAATGTGTGGCCTGTAATTCACAATCATGAGAGACACGCATTAATTATTCAATTAACAGCCTCAGAGATACACAACAGTTTTAATGAAGCTAAACCTTGCAACAGAAAAAATAACACCAGACAATAATCAAAAGAAAAATGGAAATTTGGACGGGGTTCATCATAACTATTAGACCTGTCTTTAAAAATATGTTTAAACTTCTTTTAATTAGGATGACAAATCACAAACCTACAGCTGTGACTTTTGCTGCGCTCGACTCTGAGAGGCGTAAATTTAGCCCTGACATTCAGTGAGGCCTGATCTTTGACTCCTGCAGCAACCTGCAGCCGAGCAAATAAACCAGTGACATCTGTGTAATGATGAGAGGCATTCAGAGCAGTTTGTAATTGGATTGACGTGCAGAAAGACCGCCGTCTAAAAATAATGGCAGAAATGTGTTTTCTTTCTCCAGCGCGTTGCTGACAGCGAGCGCCTGCGGTCACGTGACACGGACGACTGATAGCGTGTGATCGTGTGTGTGGAGATGATTAGAGGTAAGACTAAAACAAGCACTGTTTGCCTGCAGCTGTTATCAGTGATTGGCAACAATAAGCCCTAGATTGGCACGTCGTGTGATGTGATGTCACATACAGGTGTACAGTGTGTGTTTGTGTGTGTTTGTGTGTGTTTGTGTACAGCACGTTCTGTGTGAGGCTCATAAGAATCATCATTTTACATCTAATTGCTGAGAGTCTGTAATTTGATTGTAATTTATTGTTCAGAGTAACACTTTCCCTGTGCATGTGGGTTTTATATCATAATGTTTTATGTTGCAGTTTGGTTTTTTGAATGTTGATGTAATTTTCACCAGTGATGCTAAACGAAACCAAGCGATCTGTCTGTCATTAATCAGACCAACAGATCATGTGTCTCATTGGTTGAGCTGGTGTTAGTTAAAATGTTTAAAAGGGCAACAAAATCTGTTTAAACTTTTGAGGGGAATCAACCTCCAAATATAACATTTAAACAAACATTTTAATATTGAAGAAAGTTTTAAATTGTCACCTTTAACCAGGTTTACACTCCTGACTACACTTTTATTGTTGTAGGCTTGAGCTAAAGTTAGACACTCACCCTTGACAAATTATTCATACTTTAAGTATAAATAATTGATTTTTCTCATATTCTGTACAATTAAACCGTGTAAACAGATACGCATCACTCCACATTGACCCAAATGAGTGAAAATGACCTCATCACTAAAGTCAATTACATCATTAGCTGAAAGTTATGATGTTATTATTTCCCATGAATGATTTTGTTATGCCATCAACATTTTCTATGAATTTAGGAACCATCAAGGCTATTTCTCTCAAAAATGCTTATCAGTGCTTCAAAAAGTAAGAGACTTTATTTTCACTTGCCTGGAAAAACACATCCGATGGGAAAGACACAGTTTGGCCAGAGTGCCTGTTTAGCATTTGTGTGCTAGTAAGAAAACTGTGTAAGGTGTTTGGTCCAAAACATGAATAAGTCCCATATCAAAAAGCAGTAAATGGGGAAATTGGCAGAACTTTATATATTTATAAAACACTTTAAAGTAACTCACTAGATGTCTGGTTGGCCATGAGCCATTGAAATCTATTGACCACAAGCACATATTAATGTCTGTTAAGAAGAAAATAAGAACAGTGCTGTGAGATTAAACGTACCGCTGTGCTGGTAAGTTTACACATCCTTTGCAAAATGTGCAAGATTTTGATTTTAAAAAGAAGGATTATTAAAATTGCATTTTAATTATTTCTGACCCCAATCATTTTTCGGTTAACAGAACTGGATTTACATAAATTAGATGGTTTGCATGAGTTTGTTCGTTTGTTTTGGGACAGTTGTGCATGAGTTTGTGGTGAGCAGTGAAGCCGACCGCCGTTCTTCAGCAAAATCTCAGGTAACTGAAGGTTTTTGTTTCTTCATCTTCTGAACATTGAGTTCTTCTGCAGATACTGTTTGTAGGCTGATAAATAAATATTTCATCTTCTGGGAAATATGTAAATGCAGTTTTGAAAGGACGCAAGGGGCAAGTTTTTATTTTATACATGTAAACTTACGAACACAACTCTGTAAGCGACTAAAGTAATGAAGATTACGAAAGTAGAAATTGTGATTGTTGTGATGGTGGCAAAAGTATTTCTTTTTTGCTGAAGATGCTTGTTTGTTTTTTGTTTTGTTACAGCTCAGTGATAAAGGCATTAGTAGTCCTAGCATTGATACTGTGAGACTGAGACAACAGCAGAGACAGCGTGTGCTCCTGGTGTCAGCCAGACCTGTGCTGTTCAAGGGTGATTATTTGGAAAATAATAACAACTTGGAAACAGAAAGATCTGAAACCACTTGCTCATGTCTGCTTCTCATTTTCTCAAGGGCCCAAATGCTTCTATGAATTAATCAGAGAGATTAGGAGAAGCCTCCAACCTCCAGGACACAATGTGGCTCCCAGCTTTAGCCTCCATGAAACCTAACTTCTCTGTTCCATGGCTTGCCAATTAAGTCTCTGTGATTACGATGAAGGAGATTTATTTGACCAGAATGTCAGCACATCTCATCACCCTCACCTTTCATAATCTGAGATTTATCTTTATCACTCTTGCGCAGCTCAAAGATACTTGAAGCTACAATCCATAACTGTGTTGGGTTAAAAATAAAGAAATCATTTATGGAGCAAGTGCATAACAGATCAATGTTCAACACAATCTCCTCATCTTATCCAGTTTCCCAACAGTAAGATTAAACAGATTTATTTAAGATTAAAGCTTCTGGGTCAGATGTTCAGGAAAATGTGAGTTTGGCTTCATTTGATTTTAACATACATACTGGTAAAGTGACCTGCAAGTTTATGTTTCAAACGTTGACAGAGAAGCAAAGGTTATGGGTTGCAGCCTAAAATGCAACTGTTAATAGTCTCACCATCGTTCTACCCACAATCCTTTGCCAAATGCATGAACATGCGAGTCGTTTAAGTGCTTTTGCTGTAAAATTGCAGGCTGTGTTGCAGCAAACCCATGATGAGCATTCGAGACGCATTAGCATTTCAAAGCTGATCTCGGGGTGTGTTGGAACAGAACCTAATTGATGGCCCTTGGTGACACAGGTGTGTTAATGACCAGTGATGACCGTGTGCCGGTCTGTGATGCAGCTACAGTCACTGGCCAGGATCCTAATTGACCATCTCAGTCCTGCGAGTTCTGATGACGCTGAAGGACCCTGGTGGGTGTTTGAGGAGTTTGTGGCCCTGCAGTCATTAGGAGCTCTGATGATCTTACTCAAAGGCGAGGGGCTTCTAATGGTGCCCATTTTTGCCATGGAGACAGTGAGTAGGAGGCGGATGAAAGGCTATTGTGGTATCTATGGTGATGCTTTTTTGTCTAATGAACGTGGCTGGCCATTAACTGGAGGTGATACCAGAAGACCTTTTTGGAGAGACACTAATGTAAAAGTAGGAACCCTTTATCTTCACCAACAACCCTTTCCCACCAGTGTTTGGAGTAAACCAAGAGTAACAAAATAAAATACTGACTTCATTTTTCATTGACTACTCAGGTACCTGGTTTACACGTACACATGCACTACTGTTCAATAGACTAGATGTTCTCACCAACTTTTGCTTTCGTGTGCAGATGGGAAGGGAAATATATCAACAGATAACAACCAAAAACAATCCTTTAACTTCACCAATATGTGAGTTATGTGTAAGAGATAGGAGTTCAGGAACAGACGTCTGGCCCACACACATCTGATCACCCTCATCACGTCAGTGTGGGATTACATGAGACAGCCCAGGTCCAGAAGAACTGAAACATCTCCAGAATGTTTGGTGGGTAACTTCTGTTCACTAATTATCTTTAATACTGAGCTAGTTATATTTTCTGCCCCACACTACTCTCATCTTTTCTCTATTTCTCTTTTTGTAGGTTTATAATTTTCAGAAATAGTATTTTAGAAAGTAGTATTTTTTTTCTTAATTTGAGTTAAATTGCTTTTTGTCACATTGTAGAAATTCTGCTGTTCTTATAAAATTACAGAGCTAGCTATTTATAATTTGTGTTTGTTTGTATTTTTGTAGGTTTTAGCCTAAGAAATATTAATAATGTAATTTGTTTATGCAATAATATTAAATATCCCAGAATCCTGTCTGTTATGTATAGAGCTAATTCATTTGTTTTTTCTTGACCTTAGAGATGTTCCAGCTCAGAGAGATGTCAGGAGGAGGGAGTAAATATTGTGAAGGGGTTTTAAAGATGTCGGGCAGGAAGAAGAAAAGAACAACAGCTCATAAAAACACATAAAGGATAAAAATACAACACCTTGAGGGACATGTGCTCCTCAGATGCACTACTGTAGCTGTGGCGTCCCTACGGTTCTGCCTGTCTTCAGAAGATGAGGTACATGTGAGCTTCAGAGAGCTCTCAGCTTCTTGAAGATCTCACAGATCTCAAAATACACATTCTCAGAAGAGAACGGCTGCCCACACTGTGTTCAGCCTCAGCTGTGACTGATTTAGGAGGCGGTGTCCTGCTGTCCGGTCAAACCAGACCAGCTTTGAAGGCATCATTCCATACAAACGTCTGATCCAGAACCTGTTTGGTTGAGCCTTACCAAGATAACCAGGCAAGTATATTATTACTACAGTGTTTATTTCTCAGTGTAAGTGGAGTCATAACCAAACACTGACAAAAACAAACATTAAAGCTGCAGTCTGTAACTTTTGCCTCTATCATCATCACATCTCTGTATGAAACATAAATCATATAAATCATTTTTATAAGCGTATTGTTAGGGTTCAGTAGGGAGACTGGTTTAAACACTCATTTGTTATGTTCTTGGTCAATAACAAGTTTTTGTTCATTTTTAAGCAGGATAACGTTACGGATCGCAGCTTTAATGGACTGTTATAGATTCAGAGTTCACTGTTCGTCCTAATCAAACATCTGTTACTGCAAATCAACACTGAAAGCAGCTTAATGTGAGACGCTTCATCCAGTATTCTCTCTACAGTTTCACCATTCTGGATGCATTTGGATCAAACGTGTTCCGACCTTTCTTTGGTGTTTAAGGTTTGTTAAAACATGCTCTACACACACAGTGAAACATCCTATGATTTCAAATGAGGTTTTTGATAGATTGGGGGGCCGGGTTAGAATTCTGGGATATCAGGAAGTGAAGAAAGGCTGCCTGATAAGATAACATTTTATTGGTTTAGGACACACCCTTTGTAAGTGTTTTATATGAGAGTTAAGGTTTTACATTGCTGTTGTGTGTATTTTAAAGTGTAATTTGTGTTGCAGCGAGAGAGCATGATGGGATGTGAAGTCTAGGTATGCTGGCATTCACACGCAGTATTTCTTTACTCTGAGGGACAGACTCGGGTTGTGGAAGCTGTTTTGTTGGCAACAATGAGCTGTTGAGACTGAGACAGCCAATAAAGAAGCTGACCTGACAAGGTAGATAAGTGTGTGAGAGAAAGAGATTGTGAGAGAGGGAGACAGAGGGAGAGAGAGGCTTGCGGTTAGAGGAGAGTGTTGTGTTTGGGTTGCCACTGTGATGGAAGAAATTCAGCCTGCAGTCAGAGTGATCTTTAGGCAGGTTGGCTGTAGGCAAGACAGCTCTGCCAGGTTTCTTCACACACACACACACACACACATATTGTGTTTGCCCCTTATTTTCTAAAATCCCTTGAGTTGGTGAGTCAGCCACAGCAGAGAAAGAGAGAAAGAGACAGAGAGAGAGAGGAGGAAAAGAAAACAAAGGCGGTTCTGCCACATGTACAATTCAAAGCCAATATATTGTAATTACTGCAAACGAATAGGCTGTGTATGACGTCTCGCTTTACAAGACATCTAGGAACTAAACCTTAAAGAATGCGTGTCACGTGCTGTTGTGTTACTATGACAACATTCGTCGTCATAATGTGAAAAGCAGCTACGTTGAAATTGAGGTAAGGCTAGTTATCTCGGCTAGTCACACTCCAGATGATGTTTCACAGGCCGAGGGTCATTTTAAAGAGTCTGAGACAGATTTTAAAGATAAGAAATAGTTACTTTTCGTAAAACTAACAATGCAGAATAATTCGTTTTTACGAAGAGCTGTAATATTCACAAAAATGATAATTATTTCTGATAGCTTGGAAATGTAAAGAAAAAGTTTACAACTTGGCAGTGCAAGTCATTTCAACGTATTATTAAAATACTAACTTTTAGTTAACTTTGTTTTATTACGTTACAGCAAATCAACACCCGTCAAGATTCAAAACGGTAAGTTTAAGTGACACACAGCCATGCTGATTCAACAAACATTTGAGACAGCAACGATTTTGTGGTTACAAACGTAAAACCACTGCTGGAAAATGTATATTTATATGTTTGTAATAATTAATAAGACAGAAGTTTATGAACATCAAGCCCTCGCAGTGTCTGATGTTTGAACATCCAGTGTGACTGTAGTGATCTCTGTTCTGACACTGTGTCCTTGCGGGTCCATTAATCAGAGCGGAGGGCAGCGGTGAATAATTGAGGTGCTGTGTGGGACCTCTCGCTCCTCTGTTTTATTAATTAATTTCGGAGGGCGGTGGGAGTGTTCATTTTCTCCCCATCGTTGTTAAATCTCTAGATTGATGTCTCAATTTACCAAGAAATAGCTGGGGAGGGCGTTTCAATTGATTCCAAGTTAAATCATGGCACTTGGTGTACTAGTTTTTAAGTGCGCTTCATCATTCTGCAGGAATGCGGTGCAGCGGTGTGAACCGCACTTGTTAGGCAACTGCCTGTATAGGCAGACGATGAGAAAGCTCATTAGATATTGGAACAGAGCTATAGTGTTGTTGACTCCTTTACTGTTAATATTTATGGAACCGTATTTACTTGCAGGTATGTGGAAATGTTGTTGCTGTTATAAAAGACTGAAAGGTAAATGAATTAGTTCAGAGCATGTCCATTCGTGTTACTCTTATTATAATGAGGTACGGTATGGATCCGGGCTTGTCTGTTTCCTCCAGTAATGAAACAAATCATTGATCTCGTTCTAGGGTTTTACTGTAAGCTGTTGTTTAGCTACAGTTCTATTACTGCACAGCCCAGATGCCAGTAAGTGCTCAGGGGAGAGAGAGAAAGTGTGTGAGTGTGTGTGTGTGTGTGTGTGTGTGTAAGAGAGAAAGAGAGAGATGGATCAGGGGTGTGTGTGTGTGAGAGAGAGAGAGAGAGAGAGATGGATCAGGGAT
>JBAJNP010004835.1:0-29577 GCA_036877545.1 Yasuhikotakia modesta | reverse complement strand
AGACTCATAGAGGGCAGCATGATCGCTCAAATCCAGGCAGGTGGAGGAATTTCCCAGGCTTGTCACAGAAAAGGAGCGAGAGAGATGAGCTAATGTCTATAAGGGAACAGTAGAGCGAGAGAGAGAGAGAGAGTGTGGTCGAGAGACACTGAGTATGAACCTGTGAAGTGAGGGGCTGAACTGAGGCTCCCAGGATGATGTGGGGTTCAGACAATAGCAGCATTCTGCTTTAACTCCAGGGACAGGACATCAACACGGCCCCTGTCTCTTTCAAACTTCTAACCGTAATTTGTTTTGGCAAGTCTAGGTCTTTTTACTTAACCAAATTGACTTCTACAATGATTTCAATAATACCAAGAGACCTTTGATGTCTAACATAATAGCCCCTTAAAACAAAATCGCTAAGAAACGGTGAAACATTCATCAATCTTAGCAGTTCTAGTAAACCAATGTTTGTGAAACATTTTGGCCCCACAGAACACAACACAACACAGCTGAAATATGTAACATTCTCAAACACTCTCATTTTATCCTATTAATAATAATAATCACTGTTTTAGGATAGTGTACAATGCTAAAAATATAATGCTAAATGCTAATTATTCCGTCCAGGCATGGCAGCATTGGACAGTCGCGCTTCTGGAAAGATGGGCATGCGCGCGGTCGTATACTACATGACCACAACTTTCATCGCCGTGTTCATTGGCATAATTATGGTTTTGATCATTCATCCGGGCAAGGGTTCGAAAGATGAATTTACCAAACAGCAGAAAATCGAGCAGGTCAGCCCTGCAGACGCCTTCTTAGATCTTATCAGGTAAAGGGAACACGTGACTTCAAAATAGTGACATCATTAACCTGTGACATCATTTGACACATGCGCTCTTGTCTTTATACAGAAACATGTTTCCACCTAATTTGGTTCAAGCCTGCACACAACAGGTAAACAAGATTTCACCTGCTTTCACTCATTAAGGTTTGTTTCCTTAATGAATAATCCAACTGTTTTGAAATATTAACCCTTTATTGTACACAATATAAAGCAATGTTTTTTATAAAGCAGATGTGTACTCAGTTTTTTAAAGGGAAAAAATATTGCCCTTTTTTTCTGAGGGCAATTCACACAGTGTGATGTGCCAGAAAAAGATTTGAGGCTTGTTGACATCTCAGAAAGCTACTATCATTTATCACTTTTGGATCTGAAATGTTTTTGTGAGGGCTTCAATTGTACTAATATTAATTAGAAGTCTTGACATCATTTCCTGCTGCTGGCCCAAGCTGGTTAACTTAACATGTAGGAAACATTTTCCATTGAGCTGTATGATGGCTTGAGTCTGAAGCACAGCTGTGATTGGACCAGCTGACCAGAGCTTTGGCAGTGCTGAGATGCTGCAACAGTGTGAGACAATGGGACAGAAACGGCCACACATTGACACTACAGACAGACAGTGGCTCACAGTCTTTCCGGACATAATTTCCAGGGATGCCCGATGGCATCAAAAAATCAAAATCCTTTAAAAAATCCTTTTTCTAAATTAGTTGTTAAATTTTTCTAGCATCAATAATAATAATAAAAATGCAAATAATCTTCCTGATTTTTATACTTTTCTACATTGTTAATAAAGTTTATGATGATAATTACAATAATAATTCTCTCTTTCCCCCTGTAGTTTAAGACGCAGTACGGCAAGAGGATCGTCCATGTGAAGGTGATAGTTAATGACTCCATATTTAACCTGACCAACGCCACGCAGGAAATTGCCCAGGAGGAGGTCATTCCGCTTTCCGGCACCACCAACGGGGTGAACGCTCTCGGCCTGGTGGTGTTTTCCATGTGCTTCGGTTTGATCATTGGGAACATGAAGGAACAGGGACAGGCTCTCCGAGATTTCTTTGACTCCCTGAACGAGGCCATCATGAGGCTTGTTGCTATTATTATGTGGTGAGTGATTCCTGACATGCTAACAAAAACTGGATTAGCCGGGGCAGCCTTTTCAATATATACTGAAATAAATCACATTTATCACATTAATTTTATATTGTTAATAGTTACAAATTCTGTATCAAGTTAAAATATTTATATGATGTTAATTTTCATAATTTAAAATGAATAGACAAATATCCAAATTAATTATTTATTAAAACCAAATTTGAACCATTTTTAGCTGATTTAAAAGACCTACATTTACAGTTACCGGGGTCAGTCTGTTTAATTGAATTTTTGGGTGCGTGTCACGTGTAAATTGCTTCAGTAGGTCACAGAAGACATGTCCCATCAGAGTTTCATTCACTTACAGTACAGTTCACTTACCTAATTACACTTTCTTACCAGTTAAAAAGTGTGTATGTCTCTCTTTTCTTTAATCCAAACCTGCTTGTTGAGGTAATTTATTAGCAAGTGATGCTAATCTAGAGATATTATAACAGTTTATGGTGGTTTAGATTAAAGTTTAAAGGACATAAGCACCCCTAGAGTGATTCATGTCTCAATTCGTGCTATCTTAGCAGCTGATGGAAAATTAATGTGTACCGTGTCTTTAAAATACGTGTCATCGTCTCAGGTATGCGCCCATTGGAATCCTCTTTCTGATTGCTGGAAAAATCGTGGAGATGGATGACATCACCGCAATGGGCGGGCAGCTGGGCATGTACACAGTAACGGTCATAATTGGACTCATGATACATGGCATAATCGTTCTACCAACTTTGTTCTTCGTCATCACACGGAAGAACCCCTTCATCTTCATCACAGGCTTACTGCAGGCCCTCATCACAGCTCTCGGCACGTCTTCCAGGTACCCTCGCATCCCAGTCCGAATTCATATCCTAACCAATCTAAGATTTTACATGTTTATTCACTTTAAACTGTTTGTCTTCCAGCTCAGCGACTCTTCCCATCACCTTCAAATGCCTGGAGGAGAACAACAAAGTTGACAAACGCGTGACTCGATTTGTGCTTCCTGTTGGGGCGACAATTAACATGGATGGAACCGCGTTATATGAAGCGCTGGCAGCCATCTTTATTGCTCAGGTTAACAACATGGATATGAACTTTGGGCAGATCATAACTATTAGGTGGGATTTTTTATATTATTCAATAAAATAATATATAATTTTATAAACTGATGAGGCCAAGTATCTAAGTGTGATGAATTTCTGTTATATAATAGCATCACAGCCACTGCTGCCAGTATTGGAGCGGCCGGAATCCCGCAGGCTGGTCTGGTCACCATGGTGATTGTGCTGACCTCTGTTGGACTCCCGACTGATGACATCACTCTCATCATTGCAGTTGATTGGTTCCTGTGAGTGACCACCGACCAAGTCTTTCTTTAGTAGATAGCTTTAGTAAACAGCTTTACTGAGGTGATTTACTAATAAAATACAAAAACAACTAAAATATCTGCATTAAAAAACAAGATCTTCCATCTTATTTGGAACTGCCATCTTTTTTCTGTTATCAACCCAGGTGACACACTTTGATGCATTCCCACGAGACACGCTCCATTTTGATTCATGAATTTCATGTAATTCAATTAGTTTTAACATAGAAACATAATTAGGTTGGCCAAATTAATCCAGATAGATCCTCTTTCCCACAAGTTACACAGCAAAACTAGGATGAAAACAGAAAGTTGGAAACTTCTAGGCTAGTAATCAAACGTCCCTGACGTTGACGTTTTACAGATACATGAAACAAACCAGCACGAACAGCAGACATGTCAAGTGAGTGAGAAGTAGATTCTTTATCTTCTCGTTTAACCCTCTTGCTTTCATCTTGGACCTCCAGGGATCGGCTGCGCACCACAACCAACGTTCTGGGAGATTCTATAGGAGCTGGAATTGTGGAGTTCCTGTCCAAAGATGAGCTTCAGAACAATGATGTGGAGTTGGGAAACTCCGTGCTGGAGGAAAACGAAGTGAAGAAACCCTATCAGATGATGTCTCAGGACAACGAGTATGAGAATGAGAAACCACCAGACAGTGAAACCAAGATGTAGAGTCTGAATTTACAATGTCCAACCAAGTGTGTGTATGTGTGTGTGTCTGTGTGTGTTTGTGTATATACAGTGGGCCCAAGTTGTTTTCACTACATTACATAACAACATATCAAACCCAAGTGGCATTTATTTGAAAGAAATACAGCACATGTGTTTTAAGAAAACACAAAAAAGTTTTAAAGGTTTAAAATTTACAAACAGTAGATGTTCAGAAAGTATTTGGACACTTTCTGGTTGTCAGTCTTTGTGGAACATGTCCATAGCTGTGATGTTTGTGTGTGAAGGAAGCTGTGTTTGGCTACATGTGTGAACGTGAAGGTAGTTCAGACTTGTGGCTAAATCTGCAGACAGGTTGGTTAACAGTATTAGAAGAATACGTAACACTAAAGGATCTAAACTTTACTTAACATTTTTCTTCTGTTTATAGTCAAACTGACTGACAATTTGATCTGGCAAATAAGTTTTACCTTTGAAGAAAATATAATAACATGAATGTTTTGTTCTTATTTTGTATGAGTTTTTTATCATTGTTATAATTAGCTGAAATGTTACTGTATGTAGGGTACAGAGGGTATTGGTGTGTGGATAATAGCAGCAAGTTTCTAACCTAAAGATTGTTAGAAAGAAAGGAAGTTAAAAGGATTATGATACACTGGACAGATTTTAGTCAGAAATTAATGTAAGCGATTTTCTTGATCTGCAGACAGACGTTTGTTTATGAGAGGTTTCTGTTGTTGGAATTTAGCATGATTTTGTGCTGTTTATTTTACATCAAAATATGGAGTTTAAAATGTATGTATGTCAAACTGTAAATAATCAAGAGACGGTTCTGTTTAGTTTTGAAAGCTGCTTTATACACATCTTTATACACAAGAAGTCTCAATATTTTTTAGCGTTTTAGCAAATATTACAGCAGATTTGAGTTTGAGAATGATTGCAAAAGTTTTCTTTGCAGTACTGCACAACTAACTGAACACACACATACACACACACATGCATTTGTGAGATTTTATATTGTTTTTTATTGTCCTGCATTATTGCATCCACTGACCCTATTGTTGATGTCTGCTAACATGAATAATAAATGAAAATAATTCTTAGCTGCTACTGGTTATTAATTGTAGGTAAAGGGGCTAAATGTTTACTGTGATTACAATGAAATATAAAAACCAAGTCATATTTGAGTCCGTAAATCATTCGAAAACATAAATGCTATATACAAGCTGGACTCACACTTGCTCAACTGAAAACTGTGATCTCAAGTTGTTTGCCTTTTATAAAAATGCTTAAAATGTGTTTTTTCAACTTTGCTGTACATTTCCTGTGATGTCCATAAAAAGCAAAATGGGGGTTTAGAAATATTTTAGAATAAACCATGAGGATTGTATGTGTTAAATATAGTTTTGAATAAAACGGAGAGTGAAGATGCATTGTGTTGTTTTTTTACGTTAAGGCAATTAACACTTAGAAAAATGGGATGGATTAAAATTGAATGTGAATTCATTTGGCAGCATTTTTGTGGTTCACAATGCGCCTCTGTTAATGAACAATTACTCTATTAAAACAGTCAACCAAATGATTATATATTGCACAATGGATTTGAATATATTTAAGACACAAAAACTTAAAACATCCATAAAATGTTCTATATTTTCCACTGGATTAAACATTTCTACAAATGAAAAGAATGAAAAATGCACTGACAGTCCAAACTTCAGTCTGTAATATTGTTAGTAGTAGTAGTAATACAATAGACTTATGCTGCCATCTCGTGGACTTTAAATTCCGTTTCGCTTTTGTTTAGAAGAGATGTGCAATAACTATAAAGAGAATATGCTGTTTATTTTTACAACATAATAAAAAGTAAACAAATAAATACACAGTTGCAGTTTTGTTTATGTTATGCAACACGTTGAAACACCTTAAAAACCTTTCATAATAGATGATATTATTACTAATGCATGTATATGTGTTACACAGCTGGTTCTTGTGCGGTACCGCAGGGGGACGCAGTTGAACAGGTTTTGTTTGTGTACCACCATAAGCACAAAACATTAAACGTTACCAACAATCCTGTAACATATACGTTCGCAAAGCGTAATAAATATAACTTATTATTATAATGTACTGTTTTGTGTAACTATGTAATACTTGTCTTTATCTCTCTCTCTCTATACACACACACACACACACACACACACACACACTCATATATTTAACTTTGATATAACATATAACAACACATGTGAAAATGTCATATAAGTATGTATATATGTATTAATTATATATGACATTTTAATACATATATGGTTGTTTTTTCTGTTCCTGTTTTGTGTGCATGTTGATGCTCTGCCGCTATTACACGCAAAACAGTTTCGTTTACAAAATCCTCGAAATACTGAAACTTAACTATTAGAAAAGAAACGAGTGAAAGGTGAAGGAGATGAGAGAGAGAAAGAGAGAGAGAGCAGGACTGAGAGGAGGAATGACTGACGGAAAGAGGAAAGGAGATGAGTGGCGCTGATGGATGGAGGAGAGCAGAGGTGATGAGAGGGACAGCGGAGATGGGGAGCGGAGGACGGGAGAAGGAGGGAAGGGGAGGAGAGCAGGCGGCGGAAGTCGGCGGGTCGCTGCTGGTTGGTTCGGCGCCGGTGGAGGGAGTCATTCCTGCAGCAGTGCTTCCGGTCGGCATTTTGTTCTGCGAGAGTCTCTGTGTGGTTTCTTTTATGAACGACCTGCAGCTTTTTGGCACCAAATCCTTATTATCGTTGCCCGGACCGAAGCGCGATCTCCCGTGAGCGCCGGTGCGAGGAATGACCGCCGCCCGTCAGTCTTCATGTTTGCAGAGAGAGGAAGCGCTGCGACCCGGATTATTGTTGTGAGAGGGACACAGCGAGCCCGAACCCCTCCACCTTCACCTTTCAACAGCAGAGCCTCAGGTAAACGCACTGGGTCCGTTGTGGTTGTGAGCTGCAGATCACGGCGGTCCGGTAACGTGTGATGGGCTTCAGTCTTCCTGAAAGGTTATCGGTGTTATTGAATAGTCGCCTGGTGTTAGCATGCGTTAGCTCGGTGCCGATCCGCCGTGAGGGCCCGCGGGCGAATCCGCGGTTCGGATGGTTGGTAAGCAAAAGGCCAGACTGGCAATATAAACGGACTGAACCGGTTCGGTTGCTCGTTCGTACATGCAAGTGTGCGGGCGAACCCAAACACCAGCATCTGAGTGATACAGGCCTGCAGCTTCAAAACCCAGCAGATCAGAGTAAACAATACTCCCCTCTCACAGCAAACCTGATCCAACATTTATCCGAATCAAGAAAACTGTTGTCTTGAGCAAAACCTGATTCACTATCTATCAGTGTGAACAACACTGTCAATTCGCAGCAAACCTTAATTCACTTTCTATCAGTGTAAACATACATTTTAGTTCCCAGTACCTGAGATGCATCTATCTCGGAGTAAGCAATACTTTCTTAGCCCAAACCTTATTGACCATCTGTCAGTGTAAACACTGTCCTCAGTATAAACTTGTCATGTCTTCATTCAAAGTAAACAGGACTTTACTTCCTTACAGTAAATCCTCATTCACAGTCTAATTATTGGTACAACAATTACTTTCCTGTCTGTCTTAGTAAACAATACTCTATTTTTAGACAAAACTGTATTAAAAGCTATGAGATTAGATACAGGTCTTGTAATATTATTAGAGCAAACATTACTGGGCTTACATCAGTAAAAGCATTAAGACAATGCATTACTGTTATGAAAAGACTGTTTTATTAGAAACAGTATTATTATTAAAATTAACGTCTCAGTCAGTAGCTGGTGTTTGTGGTATGAAATGAGAATGAATAATTCAGATCTGAAGTGCTGTAACTTCAGTTTGTTTATAGTGATTCATGTGTGGATTTAAACCATTACGATTGTTTATTAAGGATTATTACGATTCATTTAAGTTGTGGTGTGTGTGCTGGCAATGCATTTTACGATAGATTATATAACACAAGAGTAGAAGAAAAGTTATTAGGTTTTAATTTATCAGGTGGAGGAAACCGGATAACTGGATCTCATTAGTTAGCATGACTGTTAGCTGCGATTAGCTGGCTGTGCTTATTGTTGTTGTTTGTTATAAATTATAGTCTGAAATTAAACAATGTGATAAAGCTGTTTGAAATATTGACGATATTGTTATTTACTCGACGCAATCTTCACTATTTATTATTATTTTGATGTGTGGTTGATAAACGGGTTTAAAGACAAGCGTATTGAACCGTCAACGCTGAAACCTTGTTACCTTGAGATGTTTAGATAAAAAAAATGCCTAAAATCAATTTTAAGCCAATATTTAGCGTCTTTATCAAGTAACAGGACGATCTGTGTTAAAAACCCGATTCCCAGAGTCAGAAGATGTTGTAAAGACGAGACAAAACAAACGCTGTGAATGAATGAGATGCTGTTGTGTTCAGTTAGCATTAGCGCTTTCCTGAAATCCTCAACACTCGCATTAAAAACAGAAAGTAAAAGTTGGTCGTTTTTTGACAGGATTCATAACATTTTATACCATACGAGGGGGCCGCAGTATCGATTGTGTTTATGAAAAGACTGACAGATGTGTTTGTTTTCATGCGGCTGCTGCTGCTGCTTCATGTTAAAGGTTGATTTTGTCTGTTTGTTTGGGAATGTCATTAGCTTTACATGCAGGAATATCACATTGGGAATTATATCTGCTTGTGTAGTCTTGATAGCTGTGTATCCTCTCGTGCATTTGTGTGTTTGTGTAGCAGTGTGTGTGATCCACATTGATTTGTTGATGTGTTATCATCTCATTTGAATGGGTAACTCTGATTTAGACAATTACAGATTATTTTTACCAAATCCACCTGTAGATTTATTGGGTTAAAATATCAGATGTTTCATACTGAACCAAAATAGCTGATGATATCTCCAAATGCAGTCCCTGGACTGAAATGGATATTTCAATAGCTTTTATTGTTCCATTAATAAATGCATTTGTTTATAAAATGTTTATTAGCATCTAAGCCTTTTTTATGGTGCCTTCCTATGTACCCATTTGCAATTATTGTAGTGTTCCTGGGCCTCCACAGGCATGTTTTTGTATCTCTGATGAAGCTGAGGGTGGACACCAAGCTGGTTTAGAGAAAGTCAAGCAATGATTTGCTAATAAGCTCAGAATTGCATCTGAAGTCATACTGTAGTTGTTTTCAAATGATTGCAAAAGTCTGTGGACGATTCTTATGTTTATTTCAGTCAGTGTCTCGTAAGCCTGATGGGAAACCTTTTCAAAGCACTGGAGGCAGTTATAGCAGAAAAGGGGGAGGGGCAACTACAAAATAAAGCCCATTTGATGAGCAGATGCTGGTGTAGTTTTGGACACGCTTGGTGCCTCTTTTGTTCCACGTTTGTCTACGTTGTAATGTAAAACTTTTTGTGTTTATTTTCATGCCTTAATGTGCACTTAAAATGATCGTGAAGGTGATCTTAACACGACAGCGTAAAAAGAAAACTGTTTCATTGCACGATATTTAGCTGGCATGTGACTTCCTTTGGAATTTCCACGTTTTGGATTCCAGATTGCCAGATGTCAACCTCAGTCATTTTTGCGAAACCAAATGCTGACTCAGAAAAATGGTAATTTGTTTGTAATTTGTGTTTCCATAGGTTTTTGTCATGCACAAGAGAACTTAAAATATTTTTAAAAGAATTGTAGTTGCTGTGATATTATTTCTATATGTCTCCAAAAGGAAAGTGCTACTGTTATTGTATAGCCGTAATTCCAACCCTGACGATGTCATCACATTGTCTTTCCTTTTTTTCAACAGAAGATGTAAAGGTGGATCAGTGAGCAGCGACACTGAGCGACCTGTGCATCGACACGAGCTCCCTGCCCTTCTTCAGCATGAATGGGGATATGCCTCATGTTCCTATCACCACTCTCGCCGGGATCGCAAGCCTCACCGACCGTAAGTCACGCAACATGCAGCATTGTGAAAACCACGTGTTTTTTAATGCGTCGTTGATTTGACGCTGTTGTAGAAATGGTTTATTCTCTGGTTTATTTTGCAACTGAGTTCATCCAATAATTGCGGATTTTGATTGGTCATGTGATCTCAATCTGATCAATAGGGTCTCCACCATAAGTACGGTCCCACTCTTACTTAAATTTAAAGGTTTTGTATAAAATACACAGTTTGCAACAAGTCATTTGAATTTCTTGTGGTGTAAAACATTTAAGTGGAAATATTTACCTGTTTGCTTTTAAAGTTGCTTGTCAAACAGTATACTGATAAATGTTTTGATTGCACACTGCAGCTACGTTGATTTAGCGTCTGTTAAACCTTTAAGGCTGATAGGACAGCCACTTGATTTGTTAGGGCAATAATTTTTTTGTGGCCAAATCGAAATGGGTTGCCTGAAACAAATGACCGGTTTGTTTCCCGTCTCTTGGCGTTATGTGATGATAAATAACTCATGTTTTTTGTTTATTCGTCAGTGTTAAGTCAGCTGCCCCTCCCTTCCCCTCTTCCCGCCACCACCACTAAAAGTTTGCTGTATAATGCGAGGATTTCAGAGGAGGTCAGCTGTCTGCTGTCCCGACGCGACGACGCTCTTGTGTCTCAGCTGGCCCACGGCCTCAATCAGGTGTCCACCGAACACATGTGGGTATCTCACCGCTGTTGGTTTCCATCAGCACATACTCACCCCCTGACAAACACTTTACACAATACATCCAATGTATTGTTTATGAAATGAAGTTTGTGTTACTATACATACGTATGCATGCATGTCTTATTCTGTGTTTTTCCTCTTCCCAGAGAGTTAAAGGACAACCTGGGCAGCGATGACCCAGAGGGAGATGTGCCTCTACTGCTACAGACGGTGCTGTCCAGGAACCCCAATGTATTCAGGGAGAAAAGTACGCCCACCCGATACGGGGTTCAGGGCGGTAAGGAGAATTTACAGGGGAAAAGACGTTTAGTACAGCCTTGTTTGCCACCAGTTTTCTCTGGTGTCTCCAGTCGCAGTTTTTATAAAGCAATCTTTCAGTGAATTAATTCTGAAATCGCATGTCTTGTAAACAAAACTTTTACAATGATTGGTTGATAACACTTTGCTTTCTGTTTGTTTTCTGTTCTAAAGGTTTAATGCAACAGCCAATGATTCCATCCTACAAAATTCCTCAGAATTCCATGCACGGAAGCCCGGCATCCAACTACCAGCAAACCACTATAAGCCCAAGCCCCCCCAGGTATTGTTCCACATCTCTCTTTTGTAGGTTAGATTAGTAAATTAAGTAGTAAATAGTAACCAATAGCTGCAGCCAAATTGCAAGAGCAAAATGATTCATTTCACTTTCAATGTGTATATTTACCAGTTTGCTACTCTTCCTTATCAGCAGATTCGTTCAGCCTCAGGCGGGTTCCGGAACCAGGTACATGCCCCAGCAGAACAGTCCAGTGCCCAGCCCATACGCCCCACAGAGCCCTGCAGGCTACATGCAGTACAGCCACCCGCCCAGTTACTCCCAACACCAACAGATCCAGCAAGGTGAGCCCATGCTCTCCTCCCAGATGAGAACATTAGCTTAAACCTCAGGAGAATTGTCACCATTTTGAACGTCTTTAATGTAAAACACCTCAAGGCTTAAGTCAAAGTGTTTTTAATAGGCTTCTTGTGACTTTTTTCTTCACTTGTCAGTTAAATAATGTCTTTTAAAGACTGTTCTCTTTGTGACAAAGGCACGTTCCTGGGTCAACATCATTTGTTAGCCCCGTAACTTCTTGTCTAGGTGGCTAATTTTGAGTCAGAATAAAGTGGAAATATAAATATACTCATCGTCAAAAGTCTGGCTACCTGGGATTAAGTGTTAGGAATGGTTTTTATCTGTGTTGCAGTGTCTGTATCCAGTCCAGTAGTTCCTGGTGGTATGAGAAACATCCACGACAGCAAAGTCTCCGGTCAGGTGTCCGGTAACTCCAATCACAACTCAAGGCATTGCTCAAATGACGAGTACATCAGCATCGTCCAGAGACTTGGAAATGATGTGAGTGCGCATTCACAGTAGTTTTGCTTACAGCGTTTTTACATCTGATTGGGTCTTGATTAGGATTAACTGGATCTTAATTAAACAAACTGAATTTTTCTGCTCCTACATTCTGTGTGTACAGGAAAGTGACCCCGCTTTAAGAAACGCCTCCTTTCCTGTTCGCTCTGTCTGCTCTCCTGCTGGAAGTGAAGGAAACCCAAAAGGTGGGTGAATGCTCATTTTTTTTAACACAACATTGAAGAATTATTTGGTGTTTGAAATCAGAATTGAAAATGTGTGATTGCCTTAGATATAGAATATCAAACATTTTCAATGTCTTTGTGATACATTTTTTATGAAAAAGTATAGTCAATAAATGGCTTTTAAGTATTATGGTGGATGTTGTGTTATATAGTGCAAAGACATTCATGCATTTTTAAATGTGGCTTGAGTTTCCAAATGCTCTTTGAGGGCACAGTATACCGGTTTTAGACACAAACGTACAGTTAACGTGCATTTAACGTCACATGATGCTGATCTGTGCAGGGTATCATTTTTCCTATGTTCTGTCAATTTCAGTTGGATCCCGGCCTCCCCTGATTCTCCAGTCTCCTCCACCCTACACCTCCCCAAGAGATGCGGCTCCCGACCTTCTCCTGGACTCTCCTGAGCGTAAGAAGAAGCAGAAGAAATTAATAAAAGAGGAGGGAGCTAAAGGTGCCATGTATGACATTGTGAGCTCCCCTTCTAAAGACTCAACAAAGCTAACGATAAAGTTGTCTCGTGTGAAGTCCTCCGAGACGGATCAGTCATCGGAGCCGGTGCCAGGGGTGGAGCACGGCTCGGATGCTGAGAACGAGTTGACGTGCAATAGCTTACCGTACCACCGGAACCCCCAGGAACGGCTGGCTGCGAGCCAGTGCCCCCCAGGGGAGCAGACGGGCTACCAGCAGGTTCCTGTACTACAAAACACCGGGGCACTTGCAGCCAAGCAACCCGGAGTAGTTAGTGGAACCCCCTACGATGAGGCAGAGTTGGACGCTCTGGCTGAGATCGAAAGGATTGAGAGGGAATCTGCTATTGAGAGAGAACGCTGCTCTAAAGAAGTTCAGGATAAAGGTGTGCTTTTGTTTAATTATTGTCCTTTTATTTGTGCATTGTATTTTTTAAAAAACATTATTCTGAATGCCAACTTTAATAAGTGATGCTATTAATTTTTAACTAGAAATCATCAAATGCACCCTAGCAACCACACAGTAACACACAGACACCTTTTAAATTGCATAACAGCTTGTGGCAGCCACTGTGAACTCCTTAGCAACCACATAGTAACAGGCTAACAACCACCTAGCAACATCCTGGCAACCACCTATCATTTTGGTGGTTTGCATTGCCTTTATTTAGAATGTTTTATTTAAAAAAATATAAAAATATGTCTTACTAGTGTTCTAAATCTACAGACAAACCTCTAAAGAAAAGAAAACAAGATTCGTACCCTCAGGAACCAGGAGCTGGGGGCACTGCAGGTGCTTCCGGAACACCTGGCGTGGGAGGTGGATGCAATGCTGGAAACAAACTGGTACCTCAAGAGGCTTGCGCTGCTAGCAATGGAGCTAGCCGGCCTGCCCTGATGGTCAGTATTGACTTGAAGCAGGCGGGAAGGGTAGAAGGGCCATTAGACTCTTGTCCCGTTCCTGCAACAGAGGCCCAGCGGTTGCCTGAAGACAGCTCAGAATCCACCGGGGTCTTGCGGCTCAAATCCAAGACAGATGGAGAGGTCCAGCAGACCGTGGACAGCAGACCAGAGGTCATTAAACAGAGGGTGGAAACACCACAGAAAACTCCCTCAGATGGGCGGCCAGAGACTCCCAAACACAAGCACGACAACCGGCGGGAGATCTCCAACAAAGCCAGCTCAGAAAAGAGATCAGATCTTCTCAAGCACAGACATGATGGGAAGCCTGAGAAAGTAAGGACTGAGGTAAAAGGTCAGGAAAATCCTAGAAAACAAGAGGGGCGTTCAGAATCGACGCGAGAAGGCAAAGAGGAGCGACACAGAGATCGAGATAATGAAAGCTCCAAAATACGAAGACAGGACTCAGCCAAATCATCCAACCGTGTGGAGCACAGCAGAGATAAGGAACGGGAAAGGAATCGGGACAAAGACAGAGAGAGGAATCGGGACAAGGAAAGAGAAAGGGATCAGGGCAAGGAAAGGGACAAAGAGCGGGAGAGGGACAAGGAGAGAGATCGAGAAAAGAAGCGGCACACAGAATCAACAGAACATCGGGACAAACCATCTCCTGAGCAGCGTTCACGGCCTGACAGCTCTCGGGTGAAGCAGGAACCCCGTGGAGGAGTAGAATGCAAAACAAAACCTGAGAAGCCAGCTCACAAAAGTCCAAACAACAAAGACGAGAAGCGGAGCGGGGACATTAAGAACCGGATTGATGGACACAGACCACTGTCCTCTGAAACCAAGATGGCAGAATTTCCTAACTACCTGCTGGGGGGCAAATCAGGTGCCTTGAAGAACTTTGTCATCCCAAAGTTAAAACGAGACAAAGATGGGAAAGTGATGTCGGATGTACGACACAACGCAGAGCCTGTTCCTGAGCCACAAGTGAAACCTGAGAAACTGGACCTCGTGGAGGACCTAAACAGGGGCGCTAAACCTGTCGTGATTCTGAAGAAGCTTTCTGTTGATGAGGTCCAAAAATTTATCAGTAATTCACGAAGTTCAAAATCAAGCAAAAGCAAGTCGGCCTATGGCATGTTCTCAGGTGAGTCTTTTATCATTCTGTTATGTCACAATGAAGCATCTGTAATCCTGATTTAGCTGGAGGGTTCATTGCACAGTTTCTGACAGACTGTCTGAATATTTGCATGGTATGAGCAAACTTCTCTGTGGTTGATGGTTATATGATCAGTCTTTGTTAAAGGACCTTCCTGCTTATGTCTTAATAGAGATGGATTCCAGTGTGCCACTGTGTGAAAGAGTAAAGGTGAACAAACGCAGACGCAGCTCCACTAACGATAAGCCCAAATATGCTGAGGTCAGCTCAGAAGAAGACAGCGACTCTGTAGAATGTAAGTAAATCTGTCATTTTTACACCTGATACAATCTGAATCGGAGTTCATTTGCCACCCTTCCTCCTTTTTTGGTCTGTTTTTATACTGTTTTAAAACTCCTAGATGCTGTTTACCAATGATGCAGAGCTTAAAAGCTAAAAATTGAAACCATGAAAATTAAAGACCATTCACAGTAGTCCAGAATTAAACTGAATTATATGATCTGAATCTGGACTTTATCTTCTGCACCAACACCTCTAGCGTCTACTTATTATATTTTCTTAATTACAAGTGTTGACAGACTATATGAAGGATGTCTATTAGAATTTTCTGTCCTCATCTGTGAATTTCAGTGGCTCCCAAGCGTTCGAAAAAAGACAGGGACAGGACGTGGGAAAACGAGGAGAAGAGCCGGAAAGGTTCTGGAGATCACAGGCGGAGCGGAGGCCATCACGACAGTCGGAAAAGTTCAGGAAGTCGGTATAGAGATCGTAGCCAATCAGAATCAGATGAAGGGTCCCCCCCTCCCAGCCTAAGTGACCGTAAGTGGCCCACCCTAAAATTAATTAATAACAGGTGTGATGTTGGTAGATGCATTCAAATAGTTTAGAAATTGTGGAAGTGATTGTTGACATCTGATCTTTGACATCTGTCAACACCAGTTGCTAGAAAGCTAAAGAAAAAGGAAAAACTGAAGAAGAGAAAAGCGTACGAGCCCAAACTAACTCAGGATGGTACGTTTAACTTTTGTAGTCGGTACAGCGCTGTCTGAGGTACAGGGAACTTCAGTAACCACACTTTTCTCCACAGAAATGATGGACTCATCCACATTCAAGAGATTTTCCACCAGTATTGACAATATTCTTGAAAACCTGGAGGATGTGGACCTGACATCATTAGGTGTGTAAAGTTTACCCAAATTTTGTAACAGAATTACATTTGAAGCTGCTGTGCAGTAATGTGTCAACTGACTGCCAAACACTCAGATTTAATGAACCGATTTTTTTCTTGTCCACTGCTTATCTGCAGATGATGATGAGATCCCTCAGGAATTACTGCTCGGAAAACACCAGCTCTCTGAATTAAGCAGCGAATCTGCCAAAATAAAGGCCATGGGCATCATGCATAAGGTAAGATGATCATCAATTATTTATAGCCGCTGGTTTGCATTAGATGCAGAAACCTCAAAGCAATGCTTCAGAGATGGTGTTTTCATTGAAACTGCAGTTACAGTTACGAAGATCCTGTGAGATAAAAATACAGTTTTGTTGTTTTAGTTCATGTCTGTTAGCTGACAACTGTCTTGTAATGCTAACAATTTATCACTAAATACCCTATCCCAAAATGCATAGTGCAATAGTTGGCAATAGCTAATAGATTTTTGTAATAAGTTTTTGTATACAAAAAATTGTCTCAAAAAAGAATGACATTCAGATGCGTTTGTTTCTTTTCATAGGAAGTATGTGAAACATGGTTATATAATCTTTAGTTTTTAAATATATTTTAATAATTTAAATTGATTTTAAAACGTACATATCAGACAACGCATTATTTATCGCAGTATAACATACTGCATTTTTCTTTAATAACACGCCACCCTGATGCTAACTGCTTTTCTTCTCAGATTCCGTCGGATAAGTTGGTCAAGGTTCAGGGTATTTTGGAGAAAAACATTCAGGATGGTGCCAAACTCTCCACCCTCCTAAATCATGTGAGTGCCTGTGATTTCCGGCAGCATAACCTCATTGAATATGACAGTAACTGACAGGTTTCCTGTCCTCGTGATTTCAGGACAGCGACAGGGACCACGAGGAACGTCTGTGGCGTGACCTCATCATGGAACGCGTCACTAAATCTGCTGATGCTTGTCTGACGGCTCTTAACATCATGACCTCTGCGCGGATGCCGAAAGCCGTGTACATCGAAGACGTTATTGAGAGGGTCTTACAGTACACAAAATTCCATCTGCAGAACACGCTGTATCCGCAGTATGACCCCGTCTACAGGGTGGACCCTCATTCCGGTCAGTCCTGCATCTCACCGACCAAGTGATGAAACCTTTAAATTCCATATTAAACATATTGCTAGCCTGTTGCGTTTTATAGCCACGCCCACAGCGAAATCTTATTGGTCAGAAAATCCCACTCCACATAGCAGTATTTTTGTAATGTATTCTGGTATTTTATGGTTTATTGCAGGGGGGACACTAAGTTCGAAAGCCAAGCGAGCAAAATGTTCGACGCATAAGCAAAAAGTCACAGTCATGCTCTACAACAAAGTGTGTGAGGTTATCGGTAACCTGTCTGAACTTCTGGAGATTCAGCTAATGACGGACACCACCATCCTTCAGGTGAGAATCAGACCCCTGGTTGCTGCCTTCCCTGAACAGAGACCACTCATGTCTCTTCTTCTGTCACAAATGACCCCACACGCACTTGCCGTCCTCTTGAGTCCACACTGATGCATGTTAGTCTGCCAGTTCATTAGTGTCTATGGTTATGCGCTATTTAAATTCAAATGCATCTGACTGATAATTAATATGCAGATTGATATGGTTCTCTGCAGGTCTCTTCGCTGGGTATCACACCTTTCTTTGTAGAGAATGTGAGCGAACTGCAACTTTGTGCCATTAAGCTGGTGACAGCTGTAAGTATGAGACACTTTCTCCAGTGCTAACAGGGGAACATTCTCAGAACATTGGGTAGTGTAGAGAACACTAGCCAACGTTCTGAGAAGGTTCCCTGAGAATGTTCAATGTAAAGTTCTTTCAAAGTTATCATAAATGTTCTTGCATTAACATTCGTGGGCCATTTTTCTGATGTTGTATGTCATATATTAAAGCATTATTCTTAAGTAGCTAGTGGATGCTTTAAAAACGTTACAGAATAAAAATGTTGGAACAATGTTCTTGTAAAATGGTTAGCTGTGGCTAATGCTGCCCTGCTGTGATTCCAGGTGTTTTCTAGATATGAGAAGCACAGGCAATTGATTCTGGAAGAGATCTTCACCTCTCTCGCCCGACTGCCCACCAGCAAGAGAAACTTGAGGAACTTCAGGTAGCTTCTCAGATTGAATGTGATGTTTAACAGATGCGTGTTTGAGGCCGTGTATTTATTCTACTGGGTGTTCAGACTGAACAGTAGTGATGTGGATGGAGAGCCCATGTTCATTCAGATGGTGACGGCGCTGGTGTTGCAGCTCATTCAGTGTGTCGTCCATCTGCCCTCTGAGAAAGATTCAGATGATGACGGAGACAGGAAGGTGAGACTTCCAGCCACCAGTGTTTTGTGATGTCACTCTGTAGATTTGTAAAAATGTGATTAAATGTGATTAAGTTCTCAGGCTTTTGTAGTTAACGCTTTTGTATATAAAGACAAAAATGTTTATAATTTAAGTTATAAATGTTAATTTAAAGATTAAAATGTTATTAAATGCTCATGTTTTTTGTAAATAACGTTAATAAATAAACACAATAACGTTTATTGGATTAAATGTGATTATACTTTTTTAGTTAACATGTTTATGTAGAAAAAAGTTTATTTTTTTAGAAAAATGTTTATTTTTTTTTTATAATTTTTGGTCATTTTAGGTTGATCAGGATGTAATAATCACAAACTCCTACGAGACTGCAATGAGAACAGCACAAAACTTCCTCTCTGTTTTCCTCAAAAAGTAAGAGCGACATCTTTAAAATTATATTAGCGCCCAGTCTCATTTATTATTACAAAAACATAACTCATTTAAATTTCCACACCACCTTTTAGGGATAAGTAAACTAAATCTGTTTGGATGTGTCTACATGTCCTGACTGTAATCTCAGAAAACACCCGTTTTATTCTGTTCTGGTGTTTTTCTGTCAAGTGGTCTTAATCGTGTCTCAGGGTGAACAGAACCTGCATCTCTTAATTAGTATAGTGTTAATTTTAATTCATTAAATTGCTAATTTAATTAATGTCATGGTTTTATTATTTTATTTGTTTTCCTAGATGAGTGTCTGCTATAACTAAATATAAAACTTTGGGGAAATTGTTTTTTTGGTCTGTTTTAAAGCACAAATCAAATTCCTGTGAGGAAGATGACATCATTGTTACTTTCTGTCTGTATTTAAGGTGTGGCAGTAAACAGGGTGAAGATGACTACAGGCCTCTGTTTGAAAACTTCGTTCAGGATCTTCTCTCCACAGTAAATAAACCTGATTGGCCGGCTGCAGAGCTGCTGCTAAGCCTTCTGGGAAGGCTACTGGTAAGTTCTTAGGTTGATATTTAGAATTTAGTTCAGACAGGAAGTTTAAACAATCACAGATTGTCTATATTTCACCTAAAACTGACATAATTGTCTGGTTTCTCTGTGCAGGTTCACCAGTTTAGTAATAAACAAACAGAGATGGCTTTGAGGGTGGCATCTTTGGATTATCTGGGCACTGTGGCGGCTCGTCTTCGAAAGGATGCTGTGACCAGCAAAATGGACCAGCGCTCCATCAACCGCATCCTGGGAGAGGTGACGTTAGGCTCCACCCATCTGTATTACATCACTTCCAGTGTTGAATTATGTTAAAGCTGCTTATTTTGTTTGACAGGGTTCTGGAGATGATGAGGTTCCACAGCTCCAGAAGGCTCTGTTGAGTTACCTGAATGAGAACATGGAGAATGACCCATCTCTTGTGGTGAGAACCTCAAGTTCTGCTAAATAATCACTTAGAACACTTAGAAAGAGCTATTGTTGTGTATCAAACACAATCTCTACGTAGAAGCTTTCATAGAACTTCATGAGAAGATTAAGAATTCAGTATGTGAGGTTTATTGTGATTCCTTCTGGTCCAACAGTTTGCACGCAAGTTCTACATTGCGCAGTGGTTCAGGGACACCACCATGGAAACAGAGAGAGCCATGAAGTCACAGAAAGATGATGATACTTCTGATGGGCCGCACCACGCCAAGGACATCGAGACCACCAGTGAGATCTTACAGAAAGCAGAAGCACGCAAGAAGTTCCTCCGGTCTGTTGTGAAGACCACACCCTTAAAGTTCAGCACACTAAGGTACAAACATCAACAGCTTTTATGAACAACAACAACAAGCACTGCTTTGTATTTAGGTATTCTAATCAGCCCAATACAACAACATTGGCTTAACCAATGGCATGAGTTTGAGGGCGGGACTATCTGCTTGTTTAACCAATGGAAAGCAATTTTCAAAAACCATTGTGTTTGTAGAGGTGCAAAAATTATAACAGCTTATACATTAATAATAATAAAAACAACAAGCTTCAGTCATTACTTTAAACATTAAAGAAATGTTATGTTGGTGATATATTGACATCTGTCGTTTCTTTTTGCACAGAGTAAACTCCGATACTGTGCACTATGAGGACTCGTGTCTTATTGTGCGATATCTGGCCTCTATGAGGCCGTTTGCACAGAGCTTTGATATTTATCTCACACAGGTCAGAGGTCATTTAATCTTCAACATAATATTCTGCTCAGTGCTCACAGCAAGTGGATGACAGACCCTGTGTTTGTTTGTAGATCTTGAGAGTTCTCGGTGAAAGTGCCATAGCAGTGAGGACCAAAGCGATGAAATGTCTTTCTGAAGTTGTTGCCGTGGATCCCAGCATCCTGGCACGGGTGAGTGCGGTCTTTCAAAATCTGTGGAACGAGTCCGAAGCATTTCCTGGGAGATCTAGGAGGGTGTTAAAGGTCTGTTGTCCGTGTGCAGATGGACATGCAGCGTGGGGTTCACGGACGGCTGATGGACAACTCCACCAGCGTGAGAGAAGCTGCTGTAGAGCTGCTGGGACGGTTTGTGCTGAGCCGACCGCAGCTCACCGAACAGTATTACGACATGCTAATCGAGCGAATCCTGGTTAGTGCTGCTTCTTATACAGACGCTAAGCTGAATTGAGTTAGTTTAGCACTTTATATAATATTACTATCAGGTTAAATGTAGTATGGGTGGTTAGTTATCACTGCCTGTTATTGGTACCTGTTATTACCCCCCCCCACACACACACACATTTTTCAGAACTGAACCCGCAACAATTAAGCTACATTGAGCTCTTCAGATTTCCAGCCCTGTCTGTTATTATAGATTTTCTGTAGGTGAATGTAGTTTTAGCGTACGAAGTGTACAATTGAGTTTTTCATGTTCAGGACACAGGCATCAGCGTGAGGAAGAGGGTGATTAAAATCCTGCGAGACATCTGTCTGGAGCAGCCCACCTTCAACAAGATCACTGAGATGTGTGTCAGGATGATCCGAAGGGTCAATGACGAGGAGGGCATCAAGGTTTGCGTTATATTTACACCGTTGGTTCTGAGGAAACCTCAGTCTTTTTTGTGCAAATTCGTTACAGCTGGGAAATGTAACTGTGTTTCTTCACGTCTTGTGCAGAAATTGGTGAACGAGACGTTTCAGAAGCTGTGGTTCACGCCCACGCCAAATCATGATAAGGAGGCGATGACTCGCAAGATCCTCAACATCACAGATGTGGTAAGAGTCAGCAGAGAAGGTCACTGCAGACCTCGTGACCTTCACACAATGTCTGATACCTGCATTTTTCCTTTTCCGGACCTTCTGACATGTATCATGTTTTCCCAGGTTGCTGCCTGCAGGGATTCTGGTTACGACTGGTTTGAGCAACTGCTACAAAATGTGAGTTGCTCCTTCATGGTCCATTTTGATCTGGTTTCTTAGCACACATTAGTGTTTGAGAATCAATATATATTTAATATTTTTCACAGGGTGTTGTGGTGCAGTGGTTAATGATGTGGACTTGCAACCAAAAGGTTGCTCGTTTGAACCTTGAAAGAAACGATCAAGCTCTTGAGCTAGTTAGGCTTAAGTCAGTTTCCATTGAAAGTCTGACTTTGAATGCTTCGCTTTATTGACTTCCTAATTTAGAAAAACATTTGTTTTGTACAGCTGTAATTCCAGAGGGATTGAATCTGTTTATTGTGATGATTGTAGTTAAAAATAGAACCTGAATATTCATTTGCTTTCTGTTATCAAAGCTGTTGAAGTCAGAGGAAGATGCGTCTTACAAACCCGCCCGGAAGGCTTGTGCTCAGCTGGTGGACAGTCTGGTGGATCACATCCTGAAATACGAGGAGTCTCTCGCTGGTACGAGCATCACCATTTAAATGTTTCATTTACGTTCGTTTAACGTTTTATGTATTCTTTGGTGGACACCTGGTGAGTTTTTGTGTGATATTCCTCCACAGACGGTGACAGTAAAGGGTTGACATCAGATCGTCTGGTGGCTTGTATCACCACACTCTATCTGTTCAGTAAGATCCGAGCCCAGCTGATGGTCAAACACGCCATGACGATGCAGCCCTACCTGACCACCAAGTGTAATGTAAGCATGAGCTATTGGTGTTCAATTAAATGATGTCATGCTGCTACCTCGTGGTCAGTGAATGAAGGCGCTTTTGCTTTCACAACCAATTGTGCAATTAATGGAAATCTTATGTTAACGTAAATAAAACAGAAAACAGAATTGGAATCTAAAATGAAATGAAAACGTGAAGGTGAATGAAGGTGTTGTTTTGGATTTAAAGTATAATAACAAAATTAAAATGTTTCTCTAAATGGAAATTTAACAAAGAAAGTTGTCAAGTAAACGTACGATGTCATCTTTGAAACAATGACATCACTTTAAAAACCACGTTTTTTCTCCACAGACTCAAAGTGATTTCATGGTGATTTGCAACGTGGCTAAAATCCTGGAGCTTGTGGTTCCTCTGATGGACCACCCGAGCGAAAGCTTCCTCACCACCATCGAAGAAGATCTGATGAAACTCATCATCAAATACGGCATGACGGTCAGTAGAACTGGAGCAATCACAACTCTGATGTTCTGCTTGTTTGTGCAGGAACTTTACGGTTCCTCTGTCTTGTGTTCCTTACAGGTTGTGCAGCACTGTGTGAGCTGTCTAGGAGCGGTTGTCAATAAAGTCACCCACAACTTCAAGTTTGTCTGGGCTTGTTTCAATCGATACTACGGTGAGGAACTTAATACACAAGTTCTTAATTCTCATTTATTCTCAAACCCAAGGATTGCTAAAATTCCTCTTCCTCAATCCAAAGGAGCGCTGAACAAACTGAAGATACAGCATCAGGAGGATTCAAACAGCACAGTCCTGGTGTCCAACAAACCGGCCCTGCTGAGGTCATTGTTTACTGTAGGGGCTCTCTGCAGACACTTTGACTTTGACCAAGAAGAATTTAAAGGCAGTAATAAGGTTTGTTTCTTCATGGTCAAGATTTCTAGATGAGAAGAGTGAATTTTGTTACCTACATGTTTTCATCTGTCTGGTTTGGGGTCTTTTCCGCTCTCAGGTGGTCATCAAGGACAAAGTGATGGAGTTGCTGCTGTACTTCACTAAGAATGAGGACGAGGAGGTCCAGACCAAGGCCATCATAGGTTTAGGTGAACATCTGCTCCTCTGTCACCGAAGTTCTTGTTGGCATGTTTTAAAGGGGTTCTAAAGGGTCATCTCTTGGTTCTCCAGGGTTCCTGTTCATCCAGCATCCAGGGCTGATGTTTTCTCCAGATGTGAAAAACCTTTACAACAGTCTCCTGGCTGACAGGAAGACATCTGTGAACCTGAAGATCCAGGTGCTGAAGAACCTGCAGATGTATCTGCAGGAGGAGGACTCACGCATGCAGGAAGCTGACCGGGATTGTGAGTGTTTCTCTCGGTTTAAAACCCGTTGCTGTTTGTTTTGGCCACTAGATGTCAGAGCAGCATCTATTGGTACCCTTCCCGTAAAAGTGTTGCTCCTCCAGGGGGCGCCCGAGAGCTTAAAAAAATCTCCCTTTCTGTTGCGTTCAAACCACTGGACTGGTTTTAAGACATTTGTACAGTTAATCAGTTGTTTAATTGATACCTAACATATAAATTAAACAAACTCCTAGAATCTACATTAAAGGCCGAAGTTATTTTTTCCAGAAACAAAAAAAGTCTCTTCTCATACTGATAGCAACCATTCATTCCTACTGACCAATTAGAGATAATGCCTGGGCCATCAATCCCCGCCCACTTGATCCATACTTGATCCATTTCTGTGAACTCTACAGGGAAGAAGATGGCCAAGCAGGAGGACCTGAAGGAGATGGGTGACATCTCCTCCGGCATGAGCAGTTCCATCATGCAGATCTACCTCAAGCAGGTGCTGGAGTGTTTTTTCCACACGCAGTCCAGCGTGAGACACTTCGCCCTGAACGTCATCGTCCTGACTCTAAACCAGGGCCTCATTCACCCCGTACAGGTGTGTAGTTACCCCGCAACAACCCCAGAAAGCTTGTCTGGAGTACCTTTAGTTGCTCACCTTACTCCTCTAACTCCTCCATCAGTGTGTTCCGTATCTCATCGCCATGGGAACGGACTCAGAACCCACGATGAGGAATAAAGCTGACCAGCAGTTGGTTGAGATTGATAAGAAGTACACAGGATTCATTCACGTGAGTGGATTAGATCAACCGGAGTCCGTGATTTGTCCTGTAATGTGATTTAATGGTTGCCTGTGTATCTGTAACAGATGAAGGCTGTTGCGGGCTTGAAAATGAGCTATCAGGTGCAACGGGCCATCGTGGGCTCCCAGGACACTGTGGTCAGGGGTTTCCGACAGGATGAGACAAACACGGCCCTGTGTGCTCACCTGTACACCATGGTGCGAGGAAACAGACAGCACCGCAGGGCTTTCCTCATCTCGCTGCTCAACCTGTTTGATGACAATGCGGTTAGTGTTTTGTTTGTTTGCTTGCTTGTGTGTTCAGCCACAGCTGAGGTGGTGCATTATTTGAACACAGTCAAAATGTTGATAATGTTGATAACAGTGTTCATAGTTTAATAGCAACTATAATAAATAATTGCCATAAACAATTGTTTAATTAATTTGTGTAGCTGTACTACACTCTGACACGTTTAAATACAACTCAACCGATAATTGGTTGATTTACAATAGTTTCAAACATGACATAGTAGGGTACATTTTTTCTGTCTTTGTGTTGTTAAGATGATTAATAACACAGTTATATTTTATTTCCTGCAGAAGTCCGATGTAAACATGCTTTTGTTTGTCGGGGACAATCTGGCGTGTTTTCCGTATCAGTGTCAAGAAGAGCCGCTGTTTATCATGCATCATGTTGACATCACGTTGTCCGTATCTGGAAGCAACCTGCTGCAGTCCTTTAAGGAGGTGTGACTTCTCATCCATCAAAACCTGTCACTGACATCACCAGCAGAAACTTTCCCAGCACATGTCGGTGTTTGTTAAAGATTCATTGTATTAACCTCTGACTAATGGTGCTCTGAATTTATTAACACACCCATGAATAAAAAAACAACAATGTGTCTATTTTTACTTTCTCCTCTGTGAGGAAAAATTAAAGGAATGTTACCACAGGTCTTATTTTAAAACACACAATTGAAGGTAATGGAGACGCTTTCAAAAATTTCCAAATTTCTCAATTCAGAAATTCAACCCGAGGATAGGAAAAATGTAGAGGTTTATTTTTGGGTGAACTATCCCTTTAATTACTAAAACTATCCCTTTAACTTATAAATGTTTAAATAAACTTAACTTATAAATGTACATTAAAAATGTAAATAATTTTCACCGTTGCATTAAACAGTCTTTTATAATTCCTGTCTTTCAGTCTTTGCTGAAAGAGCCAAGACCACGAGAGAAGAAGAAAATGAGAGGGAAAAAATGTGGCTCTGAGGAAGACGAGGATGAAGATGACAGCAGCAGGGACAGTGACAGCAGTGATGATGTCATCCGTCAGCCCAAGAAACAGAAGCGAGCTCCCGCCATAAACTCTGACTCCGATTCGGACTTTGACTTAGATGATGCTGACAAAGTGATGCTGCGTCTCCCTGACAACCCGGATCCCCTGCTGGACTTTGCCAATGCATCTCAGGGCATCCTGCTCCTCTTGATGCTCAAACAGCACCTTAAGAACCTCTACGGCTTCTCTGATAGGTCAGTTCAGCTCTCCTCCAAATGCACTCTGGGACTTTTCTCAGAGGTTTCTCTGTTTTGTATTTATCATCTGTCCCGTCTGTCTCTCTTCCTGCAGTAAAATTCAGAAGTACTCGCCTACGGAATCTGCTAAAGTCTATGACAAGGCAGTAAACCGGAAGAACAACGTGCATTTTAACCCGCGGCAGACACTGGACTACTTGACCAACAGCTTGTCCGATGTAGATCTCACATACGATGCCAAGAGGAGAATCGTCAGACAGTATTTAGATGTAAACATTTCTCATTTACATATTTAAAAACAAATGACATCCATTTTTAGCCATTTAAATATTATTTTAACTAAACAGCCATTTTAACCAAGCAAATACGGTAAAAATAACATTCAAGTTTCAAGAAACATTCAACTAAATATTTAATGTTGCCCAGCCCTGCGTTTAATTGGCTGAGATGTTCTAACTCTGGTCTGCTCTTTAGTTTAAGGTCCTGATGGAGCACTTGGACCCAGATGAGGAAGATGAAGAGGGTGAAGCTTCAGCCAGCAGCCACGCGAGAAATAAAGCCATCAGTGCTCTGCTGGGGGGCTCCAGTCCCAAGAATAATACTGCTGACTCGTACGATGATGACAGTGATGCGGATGAAAAGGCTCCAGGGGTAAAACGCATCAGATCATTGAATTCCAAGTTCTCAGTAGAAGGGCAAGAATCACAATCTTTCTATAATGATTCTGAATCTGTTCTTAAAAATTATAATTGTTCAGAATTTCGTGAACAGAATTCATTCAGAATAGATTTAGAATTAATACATACGATTCTGAGCTGAATTTTTCTCGCAATTTAATTTTCGTTACAAAGGATCTGTCTAACGTCTGTCCATCTTCGTTTGCTTTTCCAGTCGTCACGGCGATCAAAAAAAGGCAGCGATTCTGCGGAAGCATCAGGTCACATGAACGAAACCGTAGAAGCCATGGACGTCATCGCTATCTGCTGCCCCAAATACAAGGACCGGCCGCAGATAGCGCGAGTTATTCAGAAGACAAGCACAGGATACAGCGTTCACTGGATGGCCGGCTCCTACTCCGGCACCTGGGCGGAAGCCAAGAAGCGCGACGGACGAAAATTGGTGCCTTGGGTGGACACTATAAAGGAGTCGGATATTATTTACAAGAAAATTGCCTTGACAAGCGCACACAAACTGAGCAACAAGGTTGTGCAGACTTTACGCTCGCTGTACGCGGCCAAGGAAGGAACTTCCAGCTAATTAATTCTGTAAAAACTGTGGAATTGTTACACCCAACAAACTCTCAGCCGCCAGTCTTCAGGAGTCAACATTTTGTAATCTAAGTTGGCGAGGAAGAAAAGTATTACAGACACACAGATTTTAAAATTCAACAGGAACTGGCTGAACTGAGGAAGATTTTAAGAGTGTGGTCTGTATTGTAGAATCCTGTACATCTTTTAAGTTAAACACAAAAGACAGAATCATTTGAAAGCTCCTTTCGCTGTTGTGCAGCAACCCGGCTGTTTGAATTTTTTGCCCCACTGTATCATAGTTTAACAAAAAAAACACAAACAAAAATGTTTATATCTCTGACAAAAAAAACATCTGTTTAAAGAAATAAACTAAGTGAATGTTGAAAATTAGTCTGTTGATGTTCTTAATAAAGTGACCTTGACGTTTAACTAGCGCCAGAAGGATTTCATTAGCTTAGATCAGTTTTCAGGGAAATAAACTTTTAAACATCTCCTCTGTTGATGGTTTATTCATTTGGTTTCCTTGTGCTGTAAACAGAGTTTCCTGGACATAAATTATTCTGTTGAGTTTATTCATGAACCAGAGCATGCAGTATCTGTTACCTACATGGAAGGGAGGATTTTTTTGTAAATGTAGTTTTTTGATGTGGTGGGTCAGGTTTCGGGTATCAATCTTGGCGGGAAAAGTGACCCCAAACCTCCCACCGCCGCCCAGCATGTGTAGAGGAGCAAATACTGCAATAAATTTTTTTACTTCTCTTTTTACTTGTCTTGTTTGTGTTTTTGACTTTTGATTCATACGAAAAAGATTTTTGGTGAACATTTTTGTGACGACACCGGTAAAACCAGGATAATAAGTTTGGCACTTAAAGTCCCGCTGTCTTACATTTGACGCAACCATGTAAAACACACCTAGAACGGCTAATTGTGTATTTAAAGATTACCTGAAAATTATACACGGGTATGTTGAACTGATTAGTTAAATTCTAAAGGTTTGTAACCTTAGCCGAACTGTCATCCGACCCGCATATCTTCCTCAGCAGATCTGACAGGAGGGCTAAGCACTTAATCAAAAAATGAATCTGTTGTGCACACATGTGCATGAGCCGTAAAAGTATTTCTGGCTTCTGTCTCATTTTATGATGTAATAAGGGCATTCACAAACCTAAGATGAAACTTTGGATTACATAAAGGATGAAATACACCTGCATATGTCTAAGGAATAAGACAGCTGATAAACAAGGCCAGCCCTGCATTATAGTACATTGTGTGCTTGGTCCTATTGAAGTTCTTAACCGTTTTGTTTCTGTGCGGGGAAAATACAGTCTGTTTTTTTAAGAGACAAAAGCATGTTGAAAGGAACTCGCATACAGTTTAGATTTAATGACACACCTGTTGGAGGTGAACTGAGGGAACAACAGTGTGTAGATGGGTAGCTGAAAGGGTCTTTAAGCCCCTTTTTGAGTTTTTTTAAAGCACTTTGGGTTTTCCATGATTTGGCTCATTTCAGCTGAGCCAAATCATCTCTATACTAATGATAAATATTTAGTTGTACACAGAGATTTGTAGGTCTGTTATAAAAAATCATTGTCTAAAGCAATCCTTATCTAGCTATCTAGTAAGGGAAAAATGAACTTCTGAGAGAAAATAAAGCCATTTAAACAGTTTTCATTGGTGACAAATAACTAAATATATGTGTGTAATAAAACTACAATGTAAAACACTTTAAAGCAGCTATAATAATATTAAACAGTCATCTGTTAAATGGCTGTAAAGGTGCAGATCAGACAACAGCTCCTACTCACAATGAAAACATTTCAGTAAGTCGGATTCTCGGAGATTTAAGAGCTGAATAAAAGTGTTGCGAAAACATGCAATGACCTAATTGTAAAATAACTAAAACTAGGACATTTATACTGTGATTAAAATCTGTTTACTTGCTAGTCATGAGCTGAAGTTGAGGAATGAGGAAGAACGAGGCTCATGAGCGGGAATAGGGCCGGTGACTCAGTGACTCTTTATAAGACAGGAGACAGTCCTGAGATCAGCAGATGTGCTACAGAAACAGTCCGATCCGGATTAGTAGAGAGGAAACAAAGATGAATATGGAGAAAATGAAAAATAAACAGTTTGTTATGGACGTTATAGAGGTTGAGAGGTTTCTCAACAACCCGCCTCAAGGCTTCACGGTTGAGCATCGCGGTGGTCACAGACTCGTGA
>JBAJNP010004834.1:4914-31618 GCA_036877545.1 Yasuhikotakia modesta | reverse complement strand
CTGCCCAGGAGTGTCACCAATATGGCCGCATAGGTAGACCTGACTTAAACGGACTCTGATGGAATGCAAATCTCTTGCTGATTAAAAGCTCAATAGCAAAATGGATTGTTTTGGGCTATAGGCCAGAGATAGGCTTATGTTCAGTGATATGGAAATAAAACAAAGAGCACACTGACTTCTAAAGCCACCTTTTTTAACTTCTATCTGATGTGTTTGCAGTCTGAAGTGTCTTTAACTTCCTTTGAGAGCTTTTCTTGGTATTTTTGTGTGAGTACTTCATAGAAATGTATTTTAAGCAGGGTTATGATATTTAAGGTGCGCACAATGCAGTCAAACTTTAATGCATCACTGCATTCCCTGCACTATTAGTTGATAATTGACTTGTTTGCTTACATACTAACTGCCAAGAACATTCAAGCCTTGCCAAATGCCTCTTAGCAAAGAGCCTGGAGAATATTTTAACATAAAGTTGAACTTTTATAAACAGTCTCCACTGTTCATGGATATTACTTGATCTGATACTTCTCTCTTGGTTGGACAGTTTGCTGATAAGTGTAGCCAAAAACGGTTTCCTCACATCCACACTGCTCTGTTCAGTTACTCTGTTCCATCTATTTGAAGCTCTGCAGCTTATGCATAAACCGTTAAAACTTTAAACTAAGGCCACTATACAGTAAGTGCACTGACCTCAGCAGGTTTTTGTCTGGTCTCTCATAAGTCAGCACGTGCCAGCAATGGGAGGGTATGGCTAATGCAGGTTTAAAGTAGCATCTTATCCACAGTATGTTAGTCAGAGAGACTGTCAGCATGTCTCTATGGTGAGAGCTTCACGCAGCGTATATACACACACACTGAACAGCTCCATGGCTGTGTGTAATTTATGTATGCTGTGATCTGTTAGTAGCTTTTGAAAGGAAGTCATGACTTGAGCAATGAAATGCGCCATCGTGTTGTGTGTTTACTGTTTGCTGCGACACTTGCGGAATTAGCAATAAAGCTCATCAGCGTTGTTTAGCGCAAGTCCGCAACACAGCAGCTTGTAAGTGACAGAGGATCAATAGGTACACATCAATTCTCTTTGTGATGAGGTCGCCCTGAAACTATGAGGCTTCAGGTAATTTAGCGGCTCTAGAGAATGAAAATTTGTGCTCTAAAATGACAGCATTAATGATTAATTAACCACTAGCATGGTGTCATCATAATCAGACAAATGACAAAATGAACAGAATCATAAGGCAATCATACAATATTGCAACATACATTATAAACAAGCCTGTGTCATTTTTAAATTAAGATATGTTGTGCTTATATGCCCATTTTAAAACACAATATGCTGAAACAGTGTATGGTGGAAGTAAGTTTATATAACAGGCAATAACATGAGAAAATGTGGGTGTGTTTATGTGTAATATAATGGTGCACTAATGTATGCGTCATTGCACGCATGTGTGAGAGAGTGTGTGAAGCGCGGTCTATTCCTCATGACGCTGGTTGGGTAAACAGTCATACGATCGCATTCCTTCCATTCTGTGCTGCTGTCCACTCGGTCACATGACCACACAAGAGGGCTCAAAGTGGGGTGGGGAGGCATGCCTCAGGACGAGGAGCAGTGTCTCACGAAAGAAGATTTAGATTGTGGGCACAGATGCAAACCAACATCCTAACCATTTACAAGGATATTTCTCTTTATCAACAGTAGTATTTACTTGTCAGATACAGACAGTAATAAAATTCTCAGTTTGCAAAGAGGCTGTGAAGATAATTAACAAGAGCAGATTAATTAAAAGTTTATAACCTTGCCGTTTCACCAGATGTTTTCCTTTCAATACATAACTTGATATTTTTCAGCTTGGCAAAAGGCTGTCTGTGTTCGCTCTTTTTTGCCATGAATCGTCTTTTAGGTTTGACTCTAAAAGGCTTATATAATTACCTTGACAAAATAAGATAACAATTAATTTGCCAAGGTGAAAGGGTAGCTTTAACTCTATCAAAGACTCCAACTGGGCTATTTAAATACTTGGTTTGAAAAACATTGGTTGTTGTTGTGCATGTGTGGATATATGTGGTAATTAGCCATTAGCTGGACCTGTGGCAGTATTAGGCCATTTGGGGCCCCTGCTCTGCTCTAGTGTTCTGGACTGTGAGGCCCTCTTAAAAGCCCGTAAAAACACGGTGCTGTTGTTTTAACACAGCAGGATATGCAGGAATGAGAATACAATAGGATAGTCACTGCACAGATTCAAGTCACTCAATTCAGTTCAAATGTGCTTTATTGGCATGAGCAAGGGTGGTGCATTGCCAAAGCATTTGGTAAACACTATAAACCGTAAAACAGAGCAAAATGAAATGAAAAAGTGTTTAAGTTAAAATGCAATAAACAAACATACTCTGTGCATTTTAGCCTCTGCCTTTTCAAAAATAGCAGTGATATTTCTTAAATGTTGTCTGTGTAGCATCTATAATCTTACTTTCTAAAGAGACTCAGTTGTCAGGTTTCTTTTGCTTGTCATTAAGTGTTCCAGTAATATTGCCTGCCCTTCCTGTCTCATGTTGTTCTCTCCTTTTGATCTAAGTGTTCCATGTTTGCCTCAGCAAAATTCCTACTGTTTAATATGCAGAGACAGATAACATCAAAACATATCATGTTAGAACTTTCTGTGTGTGGTTTACAGATAAAGAGGTAGCACTGAAACTTCCGCAGCTGGTGTGACTGTGAGCTCTTATCACACAGATAGCACCTATGACAATGGAAATGTGTTTGTCAGGTAGTAGAGATGTGTCACTTTCCTATTAAGTTTTTATAGACTATCTGCTGGTAAACAGAGCAGTTAGCCCCACTAACTCACTTCAGTTATCAGTGATTTGTGTGTATGTGTATGGCCATTAGTTGTGGGCGTCTTTGTGTGCAACATCTCTTGAGTCCAGCAGCCGATTGTGTAGTGGCACAGCTGCAGAGGATGTGCAGTGTCAGTCAGTCAGCGAGCAAGTGATTGAGTCATTTTCTGCCCATGGTCCGAGGATATAACATGTTCCCACACAACTTTGCCACCAAAAATTTTTGCTTTTTATACCTTTTTTCCAAAAAGCACTTTCATTTTCTTTTGAACTGTAGATTTGCATTAGTTACCTTTCAATCATGTAATTTCAGTGCACAGCACTCAGCTGTGTGGCACTTTTGTGCAACCGCTCTTGAAGCTCTATTAAACATACTGTTAGGCTGTGAGAATTGGCTGTCAACTTTGGATGTTGTGCCCTCTTGAATAACGCTAGACATCTGCTCATTTCACCTCACACTTTTGCTCATCAGGGCTCGTTCAACAGGCCTTAATTTAAAAAGTCCTTATCGCCATCTTCATCCCTACCACAGCAAGATTTGACTGGAGCGCTGTAATTGTTTCCACAACTCCCTAGAGCATTGCAGCAATTTTTCAATGTGTTGTAATCTGTTCTATAATATTCCTGTGAGGTTTGCCTTTAGTTGAGATCAACTAGGCTTGGTAAAAGGTTTATCAGAATACAGCGTATCTGAGCTCTGTTGGGTGGCGGTACCCCAGCTACTTCTGGTTGCTAATGGACTGGATATAGTTGGAGTCATCTTTGGCCTATGTTTTGCTGTAAAATTCTTATAGCAACAGTAATTTCTTAATGTGTGTTCAGGAGTTCAGAAGCAAAATCAAAAGCGGAGATCATGTGTTTAAAATGAAATATGAGCTGCAACCTCTGCGTCCAGTGAGGATTAAAACCTTGCATATGTGTCTCATCAGAGTGCGTTCTGTTCAAAAGTGATGCTTACTTCATATTACATTAAAGCGAAGTAGTTTTTCCTTTTAAATGAATCTTTGAATTACTGATTCAAAAGGATACATATTTTTCCTTTCCTGATTTAAAAAGATACATGTTTTTCCTATATAGGCAAAAGGTTACAAATTTTGCCTATATAGGACTGTTCCAGAATGTGTGTGAATACTCACTATGATTATGAGAGAAGCTCAGCTAGTGTGAATGCACAAAATTCTGCAATTCCTAAACAGTTACCAGGACTAATTTCCATGAATTTTTCATAATCTCTTTGTGAAAGGGGCTTATATGTATCTCTTCTAGTAGCTATGCAGCTGTGCTAGCTTGCTGCTTGCTCTGCTGGACAATGTTCAAGAAACTGTTGTTCATAGCTTTTAGGTGATTTTTGTGTTCAACCTCAGATTCTTTGGAATTAACTGTTCACAAACATTAGAGTTGCTGTAAACATAATTTGTCCAATCCTGGCCTTTTTCCTTCTTTTTAAAGGGCCTAATGCCATTACATTGTTTAAATATATAGTGTGGTTAGGATCCATTCCAGATATGTAGTTTAATTGTAGGGCTTCAAACATCTTTATTATACTGATCTTCCCTGTAAAGTTACATGTGGTTGTCCTAGCTGTTTTTGACCATAGTTTTGCCTGTGATTTCTGCAGGAAGAGGTATTTTCATAGTCTTAATGTCCTCTGCACTAGGACTTAGTTGAATACCTAGACGTTTCAATCATAGGAAAGGCCTTCCTAAATGCTAGCAGCATTTTCATTTTCCCCGCACAAGGTGACCAGACTTTAGATCATTTCTATTCAACACTGAAGGACAGCCTCAAACTCCTCCAGCACCTGCCTTTGGTAAAAGTGATCACATTAGCATACTGCTGTTACCTGCATACAGACCTCAGGCAGGAAAAACAGTCCACAACTGGAATAAAGAAACTATCTCCAGACTCCAGGGCTGCTTTGAATTTACAGACTTGTAGAAGTTCTAGGTGCCCGGTGGCTCTGACAGTACCTCAAATGAGAGGCATAGATGATTGCTTCCTTGGGGCATAAGGGGGTATACATGGGAGACAACTGGAACTTTTATATGGTTTGATCTGTTACCGTATTTTATGTATGTAATAAAAGAATGTATGCTGGGTGGTGTCATGACAACAGTCTTTTTGAATGTCAGCAATCGTAAGGAGATAAAGGTTTACAGGAAGCCACAGGGAGGTGGATATGCAACTCTTCTCATTGGTGTGGTGGAGGTGGGGAGAGTTTTTTTAAAAGCTATAAGCTCCTTGGTGTCTACATCTGATCTCCCCTGGTTCCTCCATGCAAACATGATAGTGAAAACAACATGTCAACATCTCTACTTCCTCTGGAGGCCAAAAAAGTTTGGCATTGCCTGAGACATTTTGAGGAACTTCTACTGCTACACCAGAGAGAGCGTTCTGATTGGCTGTATCACTGTGTGGAATGGCAGCTGCCCTTCTACTGATTGCAGAGCCTTACAGAAAGTGGATTGAATATCAGGGCTCATCAAACACAGAACAGTCCTGACCTTATAGAACACTTTCCTACCCCTACTCCACTGAAATGGTGCTGGTTCTCATGTTCTTCAACTTATTGCGTCAGTCTTGCCAGATAGCTTTGTAGTTAGTGTTTAAAAACTTCACTTAGTGTGGACATTATCCTGACCCCTGACGTCAACAGCACCTGATTAGAGGCCGGCAGGTTTTAGGGGCCGGTGTAAAGCCAATTTCAGAATCATCAAGGACTGTAGTCACTCTGCAGACAATCTGTTCTCAACATTGCGGTCTGGCAGTCACTTTGCTGTCATTACTCATATGCTGCTGTTATATTGTTATTATATTGTTGCTTGCTCATCTTTCTATTTACTGGTGTATTTATTGTTGCTTTACAACTAAATAGCACATCTGTCACTTTATTATACTGCCACTGTCCGCTGTGGATTCTTGCTACTTCATTCCCTTAGGCATCTATTTGAAATTACTGTAAATACACGGACTGACTGTGTTTTGGAAACAGACTTAGTCTGTAATTTGTTTCAGCTGAACTCTGTGTAATAAGTTGCTTCCAGTTGTGGGGATAGCAGGTGTGATCAAACATTTAGGTCAACATTTAATAAGTTTAAAGGGCACAAATTAACAGGGACAGTTTTCTGTATCTTTCTGGTATGCAATACTGTTTTACAGCTTCATTAAAACTGTCAGGCAATGTGTTATTCTTAAGTACCAGAAAATATACATCAATATATCATTTAATACAGAGGTCATCTCATCAACATAATATGCTGCTGGAACTCCTTCAGAGTCTGGAGATTTTCCAGACACTATAGACATAATAGAGGCTCTGACCCCTTCTTTAGTTATCAGTGTGTCTGAGAATCTCATTCATCAGGGCTAAAGTGTGCAGAATTATATTGGAAAAAAACATTTGAACTACTTTTGACTGTGGCTGGAATCTAAATCTGAATAAAATTCTGACTCAAAGCGATATTGATATCTTCAGAAGTGAGCAACAGTACTTATTTCCAAACTTGAACAACTCTGTTGCTTCATCTCTCCAGCCAAAAGCTTTATGGTCCCAATAATTGCAGTCTGCAATAAATAAAAAGTGTATGTAAATAGGCTGTAAATATGCTGCTTTCTTACTGAGGAATTCATGCAAGTGAAAGTTTGCTTGGCATACTTATAGACGGTTATGGCTGTATAGTGCATGATTTCCTTTTAAATTCATTGATTTGTTTTTTCGAAATATTTCACTTTATCACCACTTTCAGTATCTCTGATATACAGTTTAGAGGCATCACATACTGCTGATAATCTGGGCAACCCATCATGGAAGTACATCCTGTACTAAAATGCAAATCCTGCTCTGTGCTCCCATTCAGAAACCCAGAATAAAAATTACTGTGCCTCTAGAAAATGAGAACAGGTGTATAAAACAAAGACAACAAAATACACAGACTCAAAACTCTAAACCTCCTATAACACCAAACATTTGTGTCTGTGATGCTCGCTGTCAACACAGTCTGCTGACTCAGGGAGGCAGTTCCCAAAGCTGAACCACCACAGGAACAGAAATACTTCCACATAGATCTACTCATCACCTCTTGAAAATTAAATATGTGTCTTTATATATCTGATTTTTAAAACCCGTTTTATCATTTTCAATGTCATTGGTTTAGCCAGGGTATGCCAATTTTGCTATCCCACACTTACTTTACTGCTGTAAAGCGTTTGCTCATTATTGCTTTCTCCATAGTCATGTTTTCAAAGAATGTTTGTAATTCTTCCATTCAACTCTCATACACAGTTTGAATTCAGCAAGCATCTTTTTCTGAGCTGTTTACTGGCACAACAGAGGGATGTTGATCTATCTTAAATTGTGATCCTTTCAGTCTGAGGTCCCCATATTGAATGTTTTGTACATACTCATGCATTTTGCAGCCTGCATCTGTACTGTTTTAAAGGAGTGTTTCAATGTTTTACAGTCTAGTGTGATTTTCAGGATCATCAGCTTTTTTTTCAGAGTGCCTGCACACATTTGCCCATCCTCTCACTGTCACATGGCAAGCAACTCATCACATCTTTCTTTTAAAAAACACAATTTTACGGCTTGTCAAATCTTGCCTGAGTGGCACTAATCATATCATTAAGTTTTGTGCTGGTTGCTATATTAAAAGAAACATCACTCGCCCCTCTTTGTATGAAGTGTCACTCATTTTGCTAATGTCATCACAAGATTTTTTAATGTTTTATTTTTGACTACATAACCGTTGCTAATTACAGCAGAATTTTCAAAAGTTCCTAATTCAGGACAATCAGTTTGAAGATGTCTGCGTTTTTCCTTAGATGAGGTGATTTTGTTGTTTTTGATGTGAAATAAAAATAATAATACATGATTAAATAAATAAAAGATTGGAAAGCTGGGATTTGAACTCTTGGTCATCTATAACGTCAATGCAAGAGAACTGCCCAAAAAGCCACGGATCGATCAAATAAGTCTGATACAATTTACAGTAATTTGCAATAAACAAGCATTACTGCCACTTCCCAGCTTGCTGCCATGTGTGCTGTAATGTGAATATAAACATTGCATGTTGAACTTTGCACTACTGTGTAAGGAGTTTTTTGTAAAACTCAATTGTGGACATTTAAACTAAAAAATTTGAGCTGTTGTGTATTTTATTCAAGTAGGCATTGCTTAGAAGTTACCTCAGTCAGTACTATTTTTGAATAAATGGTGCTTTGTAGTTGCAAGAAACTTGGTGGTGTAATAGAAAGTATAAAATAAATGGTCAGAAATTATGGATATGGCTTTTTAACAGAGGCCTCTGTACATAATCCCCTCAATTTGTTGCACATAGTTTGTGCAACAAATGATTCATTAACAAAAAAGACAAATATGACAAAATATATGATTAGGTATCGCAAATAAGCACGTCTTACAAATATGGACTTACGCTCCATGCCAAAGGTTGAATGTGGGGATGATGTAGCGTATTGTAAATGTGAAGGAGAGTGTATGTGGAGAGACTGAGATATTTGAGTAGCAGACATGTCAGTGTGTTTTTCTGAAATAAAGTAATTTATTTTATTTAATTATTATTTCAGTAAAACAATTTTTTCAGCAGAACTTTAGAAAGTGTTTCCTAAACACTAACACATTTACTCAGTAAATAAGGTAATTCATTAAACTTTAGTTTTTATCCTGGGCCTTGAACTGTTTCATATAAAGCTAAAAACAAGAGTTTGACTTTAACAAAAATTGTGTGCATTTGTAGCATTTAGGGGGAAAAATGTTTCTTAATTTATAAATCTTGTTTCCTCTTCTTTTTCTTTAAGCATCCAGTGGGAGGTTTTGTCATTTTATTTAACAGCTTCATGGGACAAATTTGCCCCCAAAGTATAACTCGATAACCTAACCACACATACAGCCTGATAACATTACACCCTAATCTCCCAAGACAGATCGCAAATAAAGCCTCATTACTGCAAATATTTTGACAATACTGAGTTATGTTTGGTCATATGAAATGGGCACAGAATCAGCGCTGTTGTCTCAGGGGGTGTAGAACTCATGTCATCTGTAACCATTCAGTCACTGATCTCTTACTCACTGATTTTGTACTATATACAATAGAGATAATAAACTGCTAGTGTAATAACATAAGCTGCACCTCTCTCATAGTCCTTATACAATTACCAGTGATGTGATTTAACAAAACATACAAGGTGAAATCTGAGCAGATTTGTAGTTGTGGTAATACACCAGCTTTGCATAATATCAGTTTTAGTCCACAACTGAAATACATAGTAAGTGGAACATGCATATTAATACTCAGTGACATGCTATATATAATCACATTTATTTATGTGGTCATATTTTTACCTGTTCATCCTCATTCTCCCTCTCTGTGTTTCTGTCTCTCTCTCTCTCTCTCTCTCTGCTGTGATTGTACCATGCTGCTGAGTAATAGCTGGCACTGTACCCAGGATATAATACACTTGCACAAATGCACTCACATGGACATGTTGCCATGCGAATTTAAATGGTTTGTTGCACTGGGCGATCAATCAGACCATCTGTCCCTGTCCTCCCAAACTTCATTAGTGCTTGTGCAGTGCATATGTCACAAACGCATGTTCATGCACAGCTCCACCTCTGTCCACCTCGTTTAGTGCTTTACTTCCCAGCCAATATCTGTAGAAGTGCCAACCTGAGTAACTTCATGAGAGTTTGAGAACAGAAGCCTTAGTGTTGTAGACACTTTGTGTGAGAGCTGCAGTAATCAGTCTTCAAGTAGGAAATTGTAACTTTATTATTACATTTGTTATTGCATTTTTTGTGACTTATGGAATATTTTCCCATTATATTTTTGGTACTGTTCTTAAAGACTTAAGTTAATAGTTTTGTGGCAGAAGTGAAAGTAATTATGCCCATATATTCTATCTGTGCCAAACTTATAACTGATTATCTTCAATCATGACAAGCATATCTGCATATGTGTGATTGACATTACACATTTTTCCGTCTTACATATGTTTTTTAAAAGCTTTGAGACTGTGTTTTGAACAGTCCAGTAGAGCTGGGGCACCACTAGTCAGTCTGAGCCCCCTCAATATAATAGGCTGTGGCCCCATCATACCATTCAACCCTGCAATGTGTGATCGTTGACCCCGGCCCGCCGTGACGTCTGATTGGTGGGCCCTTTCTTCCTGTTAGGGCCTCTGGAATCTTTCCAATCTTGTTCATGTATTTAGAGGTTAGTTGTGGTATTCCAAACATGTTTGACTATATTCTTCTATGGAAAACATATAGAATGTTTTGTCAAAAAATGTCAAAAGGTTAAAAACTTTAATAAGAATATTTCAATTTTAAAACATTCAAGCAGGCTTTAGATTGAAAATAACCATTTGAAAGCGGAGGTTATATAAAAGTACTTTTTATTTGATGTACTTTACATGCCAATTAACAATCTAGTTTTTACAGAAGCGTCTCTAAAGAATACAGCTTTAATGCATTAAAAATATTTAACGTTTTTAGGCAATCACTAACCAGGTTGCATGTTTTGATCCTGGAGTGATGTCTGAGGAGTGTAGTATGTAGATGTATGTATATGTATGTATGTGAGTGTAGCATGCTGCATAATCACAATGCACCATGTTCTGTGTTTTGTCATATTGTCAGGGTTTCATGCCTTTAGTAAAACACACACTGTTAGTTTCACCAGATGGAAAATGTTAAAAATGTTCTGTGCTGCCCATGAGCTCTCCCTCAACTTCACAGAAACATATGCAGAGATCATAACATACTTCATAACATACTTCAAATAGTGAAAGATGATACTTGTTTTGTGTAACTGAGAGGTTTGCACTGTGTTTGCTGGTAACTGCACATTTTAAACAGTCAAATTTAAAGGATTTTGGTATGTTGCTTTGGCAGATGCTTTGGGCTAGTACAGATTTTGTATCAGCAATGGAAAATACTATCAGTGCATGGCAAATCTCTCCCAACTTTGTTCATTGTTGTCAGACTATCTACCATCTCTGTTGGTACGCTCCCCATCAGCGTTATCTCTTCATTTGCAAGGGTACGGTAACAGTGATGATTTGATTGGATTCTTGCCATGCCATGAGATTCCCCACAGGACTGGTCTCAGAGTGAAGCCCACAGCAACAGGGGTCCATCGGGGTGAGAAATCACCCTTCTGTAAGCCACAAATCCATAAACATTGCCATTTCACAAACTCAGCAGGATCTCAGAAAGTTGGTGTGTGTTTGTGTGCATGCAGGGGATGATACAAAATGGTCTCATTTTAATGTGCGCTTTGACACACACTTCAAGTGTTTACTTAAAAGAGTTTGTTCTTTTTGTTAAGACTGGTAAGAGAATTAAATCAGGGCTCAGGAGAGAAAGGGTCCTAATGGTAAAATCCTGTTTTTAATATATTTTATTATAATTGTTTTTATTGCACATTCATGTATCTTAATGTCATAATATTTAGTCATAGATCAAATCCATTGGTGCAGTTGAATTGCTTATTTAATTGAATCAATCAAAGTATTTGACACATTAACAACATGGTATTTTATATTTTGAAAAAGACCCTTCACAAAAATGTTAATTTCTGACACTGACCATGTGTATGTGCTGTCTGTGCATTTAAAAAAGTAGGAAAATAAGTAGTAGAAAGTCGTCAAAGATATCAGAAACCTTGGGAAGCACAGCCAAAGATTTTTTGGCTGGGAAAGCACAGAGAAATTGCAGCAAATGCCCCTTAATGGCTTAATGAGATTTAATTGGAGTTTAAATGGAAGACAGACAGTGAGAGGACAGTGGAGTGCTGTGGAGGTGAGCTCGGGTGACCGTCTATTCAACTGATCCTACATTCTATCCCTGACTGTTAATGGCCGGTGAAAGTAGGCCAGTGTCTCTGTTGTCGTGGCCCACAGATCTTTCGTGTCTTTGATGCAGGACAGCTGCTTACTGTGGCTAGTATTCAGCTTTTTCTTTCAGAGCTACACGTAGACACACACATTTGTTCTCTCACTTACTAATAAGGTCTCATTTGGAATGGTGCTGGTTTTCTTTGAGCCAGAGGCTCAGTGGCCTTATTTTCACCTATAAACAGAGGTGGGTGATTGTGCTTGGGGATCCTGCAGCTCTGCTTGTGCTGAATTTATTATGAGTCCCTCACTGTCAGTCAGTGTTCTTTCTGCCCTGTAAGCAGAAAGCTGCTTTGTTTTTTTACATTTCTGACTTTTGGTGAAAATCAGCAAAATGGATAAAGTACAGCAAAATAAAATAAATGAAGCAAATTAGTTCTACACTGGGTTGGTAGAAGAATGTGAATAATCCTGAATATTTTGAAACAAAAATGCAGGGTTGCATGTGCAACTGTTTGAATGACAAGTGTTGCAATTGTCATTTTTTACAATTTTTACAGAGGACATTCATAACAATTCTATAGCGTTCATTACAATTGTACAAATTTCATTGCAGTTTTACTAAATTCATTACAATTCTACAGGGTTCATTACAATTCTACTTTTCTATGTTCAGGCTGCCTGTGAACCTGCTCATAAGCCACTATCACACATAAAATACCCACTTAAGCTTTCATCCATCCCACCAATAATGTTGTTTTTTCTTTCGCCTTTTCTGTGGTAGTTGTCTAAGAGCCGCACTTGCTTGAGTGTTGCTGCTTACTCACACACACACGCGCACACACACACACATGCCAGAGGGTCAGCTTCCACTTTAATCTAGGAAATAATTCCATTTCCCATTAGCGTAATTAATTGGAAGCTTACTGCAGCACGAAAATGTAGAAGACCAATGTGTGCTCAACGTGTGGTCTTAGTGTGTGTGTGCAGAGGACGCTGAAATAGCGTTATGGCTGACTGATTAGCATAGTCGTTATAAAATTATTGCCTCTTGCTTGACATGACTAACAATGTGACTAGGTCTGTTCTGCAGGATCTTTTGAGTGTACAGCAAATTGTTTCAGATTCAGAAATTTTCAGATAGTTTTACGATGGTAAGATCTACTTTGTTGAAAGTAATTGTAATTTGTAAATGAGAAGTCAAATTTGCTTAGTTAAAATTAACAATGAAGATGGGTGATATTACATTACTCTAGTCATTTTCTAATACCTTTACACTGCATCTGATACTTGATGCTGCATCTGGCTTGATGCTATGGGGGAAGGCCTTCAGTGTGACTGATGTCTGAATTTCATGTCTAATCATGTCAATTATTGGTGCACGGCAGTGCTTGATGTGCATTGGCTGCACCTGTGAGTATATTAGCGCAACTGTAGAGCATGTCCTCAGCTTTTTTGTAGTCTTGCAGGTGTGAGAAACCAGTGATCGCTCATAACCAGCCCTGTGAGCAATTCCTGTGAAGCATGGAATCCCGTAAGCCTGCCCTTTCTCCCTGATCTTCACCCTGAGGTGGAGAGATAATTAAAAAAGACATATTCTTTTTATTTGTAATAAAGATGTTAATAGAGATGCCCATTTGATGAGATACTTGTGAATAATCTCTTGTTTAGTGGGACGTTGTCCCCATAGGCTTTAACTCTGCCATTCAAATCAGTTTGGGTCTCATTGCTTCTGAATGGCTTATAAGGAGTAAATGGATGGTGCTGCCATCCTGGATATTGGGGTTTTGTCTCTTTGGCAGGCAGCCCCTGCATAAGCTCTGTAGAGAATAACTGTGTTGGGTGGTTGTAGCTGGCTGATGGGAGCTCCATTTGGCTAGCGGTTCACTGTGTTGCGTTTCAGCCTCAATCTGAACTTTTCATGGCAGACCCGTGGTGTAAGCTGGTAATGATTAGTGATTGTTTCCCTACTGGGCTGAGAAACCCCAATCTGAGGTTCACATAGGTTAGGACTATGTTATTTGGTTTTAACTCCTCATGAGGATGGCTTTGTCATTTTTACAACTGTCCTTGTATTATTGGGGTGTCCAGGATCTTTAAATCATTGGAGTAACTATTTTATGATTCCTTTGCTTCCCTAAAAAAAAGTTTGTATGTTGTTCAGCATCCTGTGGGTCAAGTTCCTTTACTACAGAGGGCCCCTCACTCCCCTAAAGCTCCATTAGGGGACAGTAGTTTTAAGTGGCTGTAGCTAGCTGTCTTCTAGCTTCCTTTGGATTTCTGGTCCTAGGGTGAATTTGGAGTAGCACTCTCACTATAGAGGGTCCTCTGCTCCTTGTGGAGCTTGTTAGAAAGGATAGTAGTAGTTTCAAATGATGGCAGCTAGTCCTTACTAGCTTCTCTTGGAATGCTGGTACTCTTGGTATGCTGGTGGGGTATGAATACAGTAGCACTCTCATTATCAAGGGTCCTCTGGCCCCTTAAGAGCCTCAGGATGTGAAAAGAGGACATTAGTTCCTGGTGGTTGGGGCCAACGTTTCTCTGGCTTCCTTCAAATTTTTAAACCTCTGGGATGTATGAGGAGTAGTTCCTATTTTACTTTCAAGTGTCCTGTTCCCTGTATCAGTGTGTCTAGTATAAGCTTTTTATAGCATGGCTCTGCATTTGGGCAGTGGCTCGAGTGTTTGTTCTTGCCACCAGCAGTGCTTGAGTAGGGCATTATTGCATTCTGCCTCTGGTGATTATGCTTCACCAAGGCCAATGTGGCAGCCACTCCCCTAGGCATGGCACAGTTGGTATTGCATTCCCCATACCATAACATCAAATCAGATGCATTGTTGAGTTCCTTTGAATAGGAATGTGTTTTGGTTACATATGTAACCTCTGTTTTCTGAGAAGGGGGGAAACTTTGTCTCGTTGCTATGCGTCAGGGGCACCTGCTTACATCTCCTTTAGACAAAAAAAGTTGATAACATGCTCTACAGGTGCCCTTATGTACATGCAGGTTAACATAATGCATATCAAGCACTGTCATGAGCCAGTAGGATTGGTGTAAATAGATATGTGATTCAGACACCAAAGGCGTTTCCACGTAACAGTGTAACAGTGTAACATTCTCAAGGAACCAAGGATACATACATAATAAGAGATATTTTCTTTCTTTTCCTTTTTTTTCTCTTTTTCATTCTCTGTCAGTCTGTCTCTCTTTATTTCTTTCTAAATTTATTAATATTAGGTCTGCCAGTCTCACATCTTTCTTTCTTCTCTCCCCCCTTTTTCTTTATGTTCTTTTCCCTCACTCATTAGAAAAGCCCCTGTCAGTGGAGCTGAGCTGTGGTGCCGGTCCTGTCCATGTGGTTTTGGAGCCTGACCACCCTCTGCTGCTGGACTGCCACCTGGGGGCTGCTGATCCACCACTCAACGTGACCTGGCTGCGGGATGGAGTGGTGCTCTCTGAGGGCCAGACCATCCGCCCTTTGCCCAATGGCTCCTTACTCATCTTGCCCTCCACCACAGATGGCCAGCCTCCAGTGGGTGTGGAGGGCGGATACAGCTGCCTCAGTACCAGCTCAACAGGAGCCCTGACCAGCCGGGCTATCACCCTCCATCTCGCCAGTGAGTATGAAAATACTTAGCCCAGGAAAGCTTTCTGCTGTCTAACTCCAGCTAAGATCCACACGCTAAGACATCTGTTAAAGTCTGCATCATCTGAAAGGCATCATACTTTTAGAATTGTGTACAAAAAATGAATAAACAATTTATGATAAACATATTTACATACATTCTTGAACATGATGATCTAATGATGCTATAATATTTTATAAATGTTTGTGCTGCTTAGTAAACACTCCAAAAACACATTTTCTTGATAACACATCAAATAAACATTTAGTTGACATGCATGTTTTCAGAGTGGTGACAGTTCAAACTTCTTTGTATAAGCACCTCTCTGTTTGTTTAAAATAAGAGGGTGTTTGGGTTGTCTAAATTGGTACTAAAGTGCGGAATATGGCCTCCATTTTCAGCTCTTCACAGTTTTAGAGAAGATTATATCTGAACAATGCATACAGTATTCTTATAGAACATACAGTAAGTGTCTTTAACTTGCATAGCTACAGGTCACAGGAGTGCTACCAAATTGATGCTACTGTAGTAGATATAATTTAAAATCCAGTTTTATAATATATATATATATATATATTAATTCTTATATTGATACTTTGACACTATATAGTGTAAGCAATTTAAATTAAACCATACCGCCTACTGTAACATCTGTCACACATTCTAAAAAGTTTTACCTCAGTAGCATCTTCTCCAGAATTCTGCATGACACCACACAGGTGAAATTTTTCTCGTAATTATCAGGAACAAAATCATGATGGGTCTTTACATTTTGTGTGACAGGTGCAGTTTTACCAGGAGCTGTGACTTGCACAGCTGCGAGTGACAATATGCAAAGAACATAATCTAAATATAAATAAGACTTTTAAGACCATTGTCATAGGGATGGAAGTATATATTAGTAGTTAACAATGCAAACTATGGTTTAATGGGCAGAATAAGAACTTATATAAAAATAAAGCCCTATTTTTTATATGAATTACATAATACGTTAGGTAACTTGATCTTATTTTTGACAAACACTAGGTATAGATGCACATCATTCTGTCACATTCTTTTTTTTTGTTGTCTTTGCTTGGCTGGAGCTCAGTCTTGTTCTCACCTGGTTAGCAGAAGGACTCAGTTGGACTTATCGAATAGCCTGAGGTAAGGGAAAGAACATCTGACTGCAGAATTTTAGAGTGCTGAGGGCTGAACACATGCAGGTTGTGAAGTTGCCACTTGGAAAAAATGGTAGTTTAGGAATATTACCTCATAATATCAGGACAGGCTAAGTAATATTCATGAGCCGAGCCATGTAGCCTGATTAATATTCATGAGCCAAGCCCTCACCTTGGGCACTGATCATAAATTGATGTCCTCTGCAGATATGCTTGGCCTCGTAAATGTGTCCATGCTGACTTGGCATTGAGATACAATATCTGATCAGCTTTACATGTGATTTTTTTACACAACCTTTCACTGTCTAGAAAATGTATTAATCAATGTCTGTGACTCATATTTGAGATGTCAAACTGAAATGTCAACAATTTAACTTTGTTACATTACATGAGGCTTTGTTTTTTCATAAATATAAATTACTTTCTTGCTTTTGTGTCAGCAATACGTTTTCACTAAAACCAATTTAATTTGAACAAATTAACATGTCAAAGATAAAGTGTGAACTGCACTTACAGATATATAAGCTATAATTCAAAGTTTGCTTTGGTATATTAGTTGCCTGCAGGTTTAGAAGTGTATGTGTGTATATTTATCTGCTAATCATCTATTTGTGTATGCTTTCATGAGATTCACAATCATTCATTTTTAACTGTCCAGCAGCCTGTTGGTCCAATGATTTTATAGATCAGCACATTATTTCTTTAATATGGGGCCAAATTTGTATTATTACCTTTTTTAAAAAGTATTCTTTATACAAGGGAAATCCTCATTTGTTTCATATCAGCAATCAGACTAAATTCTGACTAAACTCTCTTGCCTCCTAAACTTCCCTTTTCTTCAGCCTCTCTTTATTTCTCTTTCTCTGTCATTTCCTTTAGTCATTATACATTCCATTGGCTATGACTTTGTCTTCATTATGTTTGTTTATTCTAATCTGCTTTATTATTTTTATGAAGTAAGCATGCCTGTCACCTCAGTTTTACACACAGAATGTTTTACAATTTAAAAAGACTAAAAACTGAAATTGTAACAGAATGTTTCCAGTTTGTTTCAATTTTAAACAGTAAGTTTGTGAGAAAAACGCTAAATCTATAACGGTTCTTACCACAACAAGTCACGTTCACAGCTGGAACAATGATGACACCAACTACATAACATTTAAAATATAACATATAAAACATATAATAACATATATACTACATAACATATAAAACTTACAATATTTAATTGACTGTTGTATAGCTGCATAGACTTAGTATTTTTACGTGTGTGTGTGAGACAGTACTGGGATTGGAGTCGGTTCATACAGAGTCCATTTTTTCCATTGAGAAATCAGTGCAGTGCAGCACATGCAGTGCATGATGAGTACATGGTTTTGTAATTTACCCCAGTTATCCATCATCTGTATGACTGGATTCACAGCGTGGTTCTGTGCAAGCAGTGACTCTCAATAGCAGCCATACGCTCAGAGCTCTCATGATAATTATCTTCTTTACTCTCTTGGTGATGACAGAGGCAGGGGAAAGGGGTCCTCATTTAAACAGTCATTTTTTATTTTATAATATGCTACTTGTTGGAGTTATTAAATGCTGCATTCACTTTGTGGCTGAATATATCTTTTTACTCTTAATGTCTTTCTTGAAATAATACTTTTGAAGTGACCGTTCTTGCACACATAAGGTCATGCTGCTTGTACTGCTTCACTCAGTCTTATGTTTTTGTGGCGTGTGTTTGCTTTAGACAGCATGCTGTGTAAAAGTCAAAAATATCCCGTGTTAATGTTTAACAGGTCTCAGCTGAACAGACTGCACTGCCTGTAGAGCTGTTATCTCCCCTTCCTTTGTGGTTCTTGTGTGAGATTGTTTTGGAACTTGTACATTTGAACCGGGTGTCAGTCTCTATATGAATACCTCATTCTCTGGATGATTGTTAATAGTCAGCATAGTTCCTGAAAGAGATAAATCAGTTTATTATGAATGTTTTGATTATAGGTTTAATAGAATAAATGAAGTTGCAACTATTTTTATTGCTCAAGTGTCTTCTCATTCAAATTAATCTCATTTAAAGAAACAACAGGCCTGTATTATAGGGATAATTAAACTACACTTTCTGTCATTATCATCCGCATGTTGTTCCAAATCTATGTGATTTGCTTTGTTTGTATTCTGAAAAGAAAATTTTTACTTTTAATGTAAAAAATGACAGAGGCTGTAAGTCCCTAACATTCTTTTCAAAACTTCACTGAAGAAATATACAGGCTGAAATGAGTAAATGATGACTCTAGGTATGTGAATGTGAATCTAGGTAGATAACTTTTGGGCTTAGATTTGTGCTTAAGAGACTTAAACATAACTGTCACTTTAGTTGAGAGGTTGTGTAAGGGAATAAATTCATATTTCTTTATTTCAGTTGCAACAAAACAAAACAAAAGCTGTAAGTCCCTAATGTTCTGCTTTCAGTGCTTCAGGAAAGGCCACAGATACAGAAAGTGTGATTGAAGCTGTCAGTATCTTACATCGTGCCATTTGTGTTCTATAGATGAAGAATGAGCAAACAATGACAGAATTTTTATTTTTGGTAAGCTATTCCTTTGTGAGTGCAGCCTTTTGAAGGTGGATTTAAAATCAGGTTAGATATATTTCTTTGTTTGAGTAATGTAATAAAGTGTCCTCCTGTTGTGTGTGCATGTTTTTTGTGTGTGAGGGCTTATTTGGTGTACTGTGGGGTAGGAGCTGTGTGAGTCTGGCAGATGCAGCAGATCAAAGTGAAAGTATTTTCAAAGCACAGGGGCCCAGAGCAGAGGTCAGGGGCCCCACTCGTTTCCTCTCTACTCCCACCATGTGGCTATAGTGGTTGTGTACAAATTTCACAAAAAGTAATGTAACGCATTCACTAAGTCTTCTTTTTTCTTTCTTTTCTGTGTTTTTCTCTCTCAGGCATGTCTCGTTTTCTTCAGGATCCTGAACCTCAGGTTGTGCCAGTAGGTGGCACTGCCCGATTTGAATGCTATATAGATGGTTTGCCTACTCCAAGCATCACCTGGGAGAAAGACCAGGCACCTTTACCTGCTCCTGCAGAAACTTCAGAACCCTCCAGGTAAGTTATCTTGCTGTTGTTGACATTGTTTACGAATGCTGCGCTGGTCCAACATTAAAAAATAGTTTGGTTGCTTAAAAGTTGCTATCATTGCAACAAACTTAAAAGATTATTAGAGTTTCCCAACGCCGGATGGATTAATTTAAACTCTATTCTAGAGAACAGATAATTACCTGCAGTTAGGCTAGAAGCTCCCCAGCTGTCCTCCAATTATGTGTCCTGTCTAGAGAATATTTTCCTTGTGACATGCCCAGTGGTGAAAACTCATTAGACATGATGAGAATAGCTGTAGTGTCTGTGCGTGTAGTTCTGCATGGACTGGCTCTGTGCTTTCCCTTGGGACTCGATTTACCATGGACATAATGTAGCGTTGCTTGACCACCTCTTAGAATGACCTAGTACATTGTAACCTAGTAATAGTAATTCTTTGTATTAAAAAAGTGGTTGGACAAAAGCTATTATACAGTGCTGCATTATAAAGAGCTTAAAGAATAATGGAAAGAAATATATAAATATTAAAAAAGAAAATTAGAATAATGAGGGTAAATGTCAGACACATTATTAAACAATGTGCATTCATTTTCATAGACTTTAGTCCATGAACACAATAATAGCCTGTCAGATAATGGTGTTTGAATTAATTTTGCATACATTGTATGTGCAACTACTTTGTGTGATAGTTGTTTTTTGTGCCTGGCCGTAAGGCATAAATGTCCACTGTGTACTGTCCATCTAACATTACCTTACCTATTTAAAGTTTCCCAAGACATGGCTCAACATATTGTCTCAAAATCACTCTAAATTCCTAGTACTACAAACATTAAAATTATATGATTAGGTTCACCAAGATCTTAATTGTTTTTTAATTGTTAATTGGACATTTGATTGGATTGCCATAATATTCCGGCTCAGCTTTTAATGTTTATTGACATTCAGATGGAATGGCTGCAAATAGTTTCATGGTTCAGAAAGCCTGCAAGGTTTTTCTTGTTGTTGTCTCTTTATACTCTGCTTCTCTTTGTTTATTCTTTATCCTTGTTCTTGATTTTCTATCTTTTTCCTGCACAGCCATATGCTTGAACTTGAGAGCAGAAGCGTTTTTTTTTTTGCTTTATAATAAGAGCTTCTCTCTCTCTCACTCTCTCTCTCTCTCTTACACACACAAACACACACACACACACACACAAACATGTAAAACACACTTGCACTCAGAGACTCTGTATGTAGGTGTTCAGCTACATTTACCTAAGACACCAATATAATCACAGTATTTCTCAGACACATTCTACAGAAAATGGACATGATCGTGTTCTTATAGTGCTTGACCTGTTTTACTCTCCAGACTTGTATTCTTCAGGAGCATTGCAGTTTAGTATTGAATGTTTCGTGTCTTTTGTTTAACATGTGAATCAATTTAAATTCAATTTCACTGTGTGGCGCTTTTTACTGTACCCATTGTTTCAAAGCAGCTTTACAAAGAATAGTCCCTTACAATCCCCCAGTGAGGAAGCCAAAGGCAACACTGACAAGGAAATACAGTCTTAAGATATTTAGGTATAGGGAAAAACCTTGCTAGGAACCAATTCAGATCCCTCTAGCTGGCATTTTTAAACTAACTTATGCATAAATACTTACTTACACACATAAATGTTAATTAGAGTTTAATATAGAGGATGTGTAGGGAGGTGTTGTAAGCAGTTGGCAGTGGAAGGGTGCAGGTGGTGATTATGGCTGATGTTGGATGTGGTCTTCTGATGCAGATGGGGCACAGCTGGGGGGTTGATGGTGGGCCAGGGCTGGATCAGGGTGTGACTGGAGCTAGTGAATCACAATGATGTTTTAAGTTGGAGCTGTCAGATCATTGAACTGGACGCTTCTAAACTCTCATTCAGTTCACTATAAACTATAAAGCACAGTAGTGAATTGTGGTGTTGTATCTTTTTTACTGTTGGTTTGATGACACCTAACTTGATCAAGAAGTGGTGTTTTCAAAAACACAGAGCAATTCTAACAAAGTGAAGTGTTTTAGACATTAGAAATGGGCCGCAGAGAATGTCTCCTGATTGCATCACTGAGATATTTTCGCCTCCACTGTCAATTTCTTAAGTCTACTGAGGAACATTTTCCTATGTGCAGTGGTACAATAAGGATGTAATATGTAGATGTTCCAGCAGACACAAAATTCTCTGATTCTTCTCTTGAGAAGTTCTCACCTCTATATGAAGCTGTTCATTGAGCTTTTAGAAGGCTGTTTTCTCCAACGCTTCGGAATTGCAAATGTGAAGGAACTTGAAAAGGAAGACAGATTGTTTGGAAACCTGTCTCCAGGATCATTCCCCGTCTGCTTCAAATACTTGCTTTTGTATCTGCAAAAAGCGTCTTTTGTATCCACAGCCCTTCTCCATATTAATGAGAACACGCTCGCACATTAGCCGAGCATTAATACACGCTGTCATGTTCTGGCGGCTGCTGCAGTCACTCTCTAATTTACATCCCGGGCACAGCTGAGACAGTTCTTAGCTTTTGGAGGTGTAGCGCTGTTGTAGTGCTGTCCTCAGCTGAACCCTTTTACCCCCAATGAATTCTACAACAGTGAGTCAGACATGCACACACTGAGGCACGAATTCACCCAACCTTGGTCTTTGTGGCCTTTGTGACGGAATGTCTTGCTCTTGGGGATGTGCCTACAAGATTAATGGTTTATAATATCGTTCCTGAAGGAAAAGGGGATTTGGAATGGATCTTTGGAGGAGAAGAATGACTGTGGAATGAATATGAGTGGTGGAAACTGACCTCGCCACGGCAAACACGGCAGTAGGGAAGTAGAGAAAGAGAGTGAGAGAGCAAACTTTAAGAGCACAGTGTGAAAGGAGTGAGTGAGAAATAGAGAATTGACTTTAGAAGATCCAGACTGCCATCTTCCTTTGTTCCTCTTTATCTGTGGACCGAAGCTCTCTGCTCTTTTCTACTTCTCTATTTATTTCACTCCCCCGCTCTGTTATTTCTGCAGCATGACATGTCTGTGTTGAGTGCCAGTTTATATTCAAAAGCCGGATGCTTAACGCTAGGGTGAATAGCAGATTGCTAGCTCCCACAGATAGCTTCAGATTCCTAGAAGACATTCACAACACACACTAACACCACAGACCTGCCTTTGTGAAAGGTTTATTAGACATTCTGTAATGATTGAAATGAAGGGAAAGTTTTGGGGTTGACCTAGAAATGCTGGTGAACCAGAGGAAGTTATTCTCTCTCTCTCCCCACCTTCTGCTTTAATGATAAACAAGGCATTTGCAAGGCAAAGCATTTGCATTTGCTGCTTATGGGTAAAAAAGGAAAGGAAAAGTGTCATGGACTTAAAAATATACAGAGTAATTGAAAAGGACAGATGATGTAATAAGGAAGAGCAATAGTAGCAGTGAATAATCACTCACTGGCCTCATACTGTGCCTGACAGGCACATACTGTGCTGTACATTGTACTAATAAGAAAAGCAGTTTTTCTTTGTTTGGCAAAACTTTAAATATATGGTGAATGTGTTTATTGTTGTGATACACACACACACACACACACAGACGTGAAACGCTGTATAATTTCTTTAGAAAAAGTGCAACCCTGTTTCAGTTTTGGGTCGAATGTGGACACAACCTTTCTGACTGTAGCAGCCATGTTGTTTTACTTTTTCTATTGAATACAACTACTCTGTAGTTTTCTGTTGGCGTTGAACAGTAAGATGTAAGATGTGATGCCTCTCCAAACCCATTGTTTTAATCTCCTGTCCAGCCTAGCAGGCTCAAAATCTGGGTCAAATGTTATTAAACTTAATGGCAGCCATGTTTTTGTGTTGCCAGGCTATGTCAACTAGGTCTGGATCTCTAAGGGTGCTTTCCAATTTTTAATCTGTCACATCTATCTTTTTAAGGCCTGATAACATTGCATCTCTATCTCCTTCCCTCTCTCTCTCTCTCTCTCTCTCTCTCTCTCTCAGGTACATATCTCTTCCTAATGGGGTGCTGCAGATTTTAGGGGTCACTAAGGAAGATGAAGGCATGTACCGCTGTGTGGCCCTCAACACTGCCCGCAAGTGCTTCAGCCAAGAAGCATCTCTCACACTTAGCCCAGGTATAACAGAAAGACCTGTAGCCAATCAACCCATTCTAGGCATTTCTTGTGTATTCACTGTTTATCCACACTACACACTACATAAACTCATTCACCTCATGTCTTTATATGAGTCATTCATTAATGGCTGAATAGAGGATTAAAATCAGTGAGTGCATGCTGGGAAATTTATTGAGAACTTTAAGAGGTCATATTATCCTTTTGAATTTAATTTTTGTACCAAGGTCCACTTCTAAAGTTACTTATAATTAGGAATAATTTTGTGTTTTATTACCATTTTCCACCCTGGAATGTTGTTTTAAACCTTTTTCTGTGGAACACAAAATATATTTGATGCATTTTATAAATGTATATTTGTACATAAAATGAAACATATTTTTGAATAATATCTTGCCCACTTTTGTACATGTAATGTGAAGTGAGATATAGAAGGGTTTGTCAGGTTCCAGAATGGCTTGAAAAGCCTTGTATTGTATGCGGATCATTAAAGTGGTGCATACATATGTGCAATTTATTCAAAGCATCCATATAATAACTCTGTGTAAAAAGAAAATGGACCAAAATGGAAAAACTCAGGAAAAACTCCAAACTATTTCCTTGGGCAAAGTTTAAGTATCTGCAGTGGCACTTTTGGTAGTGTGTGTGTATAAGTGCCCTCTGCAGAGGTGGTCTGTGTTGCAGGCGGAATTGATTTCCCACTGTCCTTAAGGCTGCCGGGCTGATGAAATGGAGGGGAGGGTGGGGGGGGAGTGGAGGCACGAGGAGGGATGGAGATAAAAAACAGAGAGATGGAAGAGAAGAATGAGATGAGGAACAAAGAGAGAAGGCTAGAGAGATAAAGAACAAAATCAAATAAAAGCGAGAGTGGGAAGACGCAGGAGAGCGATCGGTAATGTTGTGAAGTCAGTCTCTGGCTTGTATCCCCCACATACACCTCTCAAAGACAAATATCCCCCCTGACCTTTACTCGTTTTCATTATGCTCTTGTGTTATCAGGTACAAGCCTGAATGATTTTCTGTGTGTGTGTATTCTGTCACACATCCACAGTTTAAACCATTTTTTTAATTGTTCTACATTCGTCTCACTCCTTCCTTTCAATCCTTTTACTTGTTTCACTCGCTTCATGAAGCGGTTTCTTTCCCTCAGCTACAAACAGACAACGTCTTTTATGGAGGAAAACGCAATGGCTTAAGCGGAATGTTTAAGAGAGAGAGAGAGATTAGAGATACAAAGAGAAACGTTAGAGATGCAAAGCAGAGACAGTGTCTCACAATAATCATGGACTATAGAGAGAGGCAGACGCAGACAAACATGGCGTCATAAGGACAAAAAAGTCTGTGTTCGTTGTGCACTGGTGATGTTCAGCATGTTCTCATTTACGGAGATATATTTAGAGTCAAAGTAAAAAAATGCTTTGAAACCCCCCCAAAACTCATTTCACATTTTCCTGACCTGTGTGACCAGGATCAAATTGGTGGTGATCAAAAAGTGTCACAGTGAGGCAGTCATGCATCTATGATCTGCACACTGTCTGCAGAAAGCAATAGTATTTATGCTTTATATTATTTTGCTGAAAGGTTTGTTCAGTTTCATAAAGCTGGTAATTCCAATATTTGGTGTTAATTGATCACAAGCCGTGGTTTATTTATCATGAAGCACAGCTGTGACTGCTTCACCGGGCTGTTATTTGTACAGTTCCACAGGACCTGTTGCGCTTTCTGTTTGTTGCATAGCAACATTTTTAACATTTAGATTTCAGGGACTGTATCTTCTAGTGAGACTGTTTTGTATTAGTAATACACCATTTACTTAATAATGTTTCAATAAAAGATCTTAATAGTTTTTGTTGTAAGCATTTAGCTCTGCTGTCATGCGTAACAAACCTCTTCAGTCATGAAATTCACAACAGCACAGTTATTTATCTCTTACTGCTTAATTATAGCATTTTACCTACATTGTTTATTTGAATAATTTAATACTATTTTAATAATTTCTAGCACCTAATTATGTTAATAATTTTTTATATTTAATGTTTGACAGGTTTTTTTTATCTTTATGGATTTTAATGTCTCTGTACAGATGCTTTAGCAGTGTTGTTTAGAAAACAGTTGAATGAGATCTTTCACAGCCACAGTCGAAACTTTGAGGTAATTATATAATAGTTTTACCACTGTAGTTTCAAAGAAGCTGTAAGCAAACTTGAGAAGCATCTTTATACCTTCACCTTTATGCAGTAACAGGCAGTATCAGTGTTATTTAAAAGCTTGCCGACACATTTCGGCTGGTGAACTCACACACACACACACACACACACACACACACACCCTGTGGCCTCACACAGATATCTGACCCATTTTAAATCCCTGGGTTGTAATGCATTTCTGATTGCTGCTCTGTGTAAACAGGGTTGATTAATTTATGATGATCCTACCATATCCATAGCTGCAAGGTTTTTCTTTTACCTCATTATGTTAATGGCTGACCTGTGGGTGTGTCAGGCAGATTCACACAGGTTTCTTCAACTGTGGCTCTCCCTCAGGTCTACCACCAAATGTATAATGCATAGAGCCATTTTTATTTGACATCTGCAATCCAGAGTAATAATAAAACCCACATATTTTTAATGGAAGAAGTTTGTCTGCCTTATGCTCTTTAATTCTCTCAGTTTCTTGGTCACTATCTTTTTATCTCTTCTTTTTCATTTGTCATTTATACTTCAAATCTGTCTCTTTGTATCTCTCATAAGAGGACATGAAATCTGATCAGTTGTTTAAACTATAGTGTTGCTTTCACCCAAGCACTGCACCTGATGACTATTCTACTCTATAATCAAATACGTATGTAAATCTGCATAAATCACTTTGTTAGGGACAACATTTCATTAACTTCCATTTTTGTATATACTAGAATACTAATAATAATTTTCTGTCTCATAACCTTTGTGATGTTAATACATTTGTCTTGGTCAAACCTAGAGTATTTTTTTACTATAAAAAAGTTGGACGT
>JBAJNP010004833.1:0-31628 GCA_036877545.1 Yasuhikotakia modesta | reverse complement strand
GCACGTCTATTTTAGGATTGCCTGCTAGTGCCTGAAGGAGGGAGAGATTTGATTGGGAATTTTAGCTGGAGCGCTCACCAGTCACAGCGAGATCCATCGCTGTGGCAACTGTCTGACGTATAGAGACTAACAACAAAAAAAACACAAACATAGTCTTTGTGAATGAGTCTGTGATCTCAGACGGACTGAAAATTGGACTGTGATTGACTTGCAACAAAATCAACAATTTCTTACATGAATACACAGACCTGAAAGTCTTTTCTTCATTTTAGCTCTGATCAATTCAATTTCTGAACACCTTTTTAGGCTTTATTGTTTACTAAAGAGCAACTGACAGCATATTATCCTACACTTAGCTTTAGCTTAGTGGTTTTGGACAGCAGTTACTGCATGCTGTTGACTGGAATGTGATCTGCTGTATTGGTAACTGTTGTGCTGAAAATGACCAGTAATGTGTCTTTAACAGGAACAGGAACACACACACACGCCTCGCTCATGAGCCACTGTTCCTGCTTCATGCCAATGTCAAGCAGTTTGGTCTCATTTCATTTCATCTAGCGTCAGATGGTAAGTGTCACCTCTCTGGTGCCTCATCTGAAAGAGAGAGAGAGAGGGAGAGAGAGGGAGAGCGAGCAATAGAAAGATAGAGAGATAAGAGATGAGTGAGTGAGAGAGAGGAAGAGAGAGGGAAAGAGACAGAAAGAGAAAGATATAGAGATAGAGATAGAAAGAGAGAGAGAAAGATAGATAGAGACAGTGAGAGAGAGAGATAGTGAGAAAGATAGAGAGAGTGCGAGCAAGCGAGAGAGAGAGAGAGAGAGAGAGAGAGAGAGAGATTTAAAAACAGTTGAACTGCGTCATAGCTACATTTACATCTGTGGATTTCTGCCTGACAGCCTTTAATTACTGTCAAGTTACATGGAACATAATTTCGCTGTGGGAAACTGCAAAGAGTGACAAAAAATTCTGGCATACTGCTTGCGGATGTATTAAAAACTGTAGTAATAACATGTATTTGTCATATTAGCATGAAATTTCACACTTCAACTATGAGACAATGTTTTATCAGGTCAGCTGGAGAAATTGTTTCTCTGAAAAAACGGTTTAGGCGATGATGCATCCAAATTACTGGCTGAAAATTAACATAAATCTGACATAAATCGTTTAATGCAATATCGACCAAACAGAGACAACGTTGTTAAAACTGGTTTCTGGAAAAATTTTGATTTGATAATTATTATTAGAATAGTAATCTTCATTTACAATAATCTTCAAATAAATCTCCTAAATCTGACAAAATCTTTATAAAACGTGGAAGGTTGTTTTTGTCTTTTCACATGAGACTCTCATCTCGTATTGTTTACAGGATGCTGTGCAAAATAGCCTCACAGCTTCTGTACAAACATGAGAAAATTAACAGATCAATAACCAGGACAGTGTTTGCTTCTGGAAAAAGGGTCTTTAATGCATAACCAGGAAGCAAACTAAATTTGCAATCTCACAGAGCACAACATGGTTTAACAGCACCGTTATTTATATTAGACTCAAACACTCCATGTTTCTGCTGCATGGTTTTAATGTCAAAGATTCTGTTTCTGAAACTTAAACTAGTAGTTTGTGTTCGTTTAATTCAAGATTATTCAAGATTTTAGCTTCATTTATCACTTGTAGAAAAGCCAAACATTTGACTACAATTTATGTCATTTTTAGCCCAAATATTGTGGTGGTCCCACATCTAGAGAATTTCTGTCCCTTCTTCTGTTTATCCAAACATAATATCTGATCACAAGTCATTTATACCACAATACAGATATCTGATCAATAACCTGTATCTGTATTTACTTGACATTTCTACAGTTACGCCTCGTTCACACCCAGAACAATAACTATGTTAGTTCCCACACCAACAGAACAGCGAATAACATTGTTTATTCGTATTCAATAACAGGTTTATTCACAATTACAAAGATGGATGCAGATGGCCCGGTGCCTTTTCCTGTTTTGTGAAGAAACCAAAGGATAAACAGCCGCTTCAGGGCTGAAATCCTTCAAAGACGAGAGGAGCTGGAAAAAGCTGTCACTCTCTTGAAGACAAATTGCATTCATACTTCCAAATGTGTCTAACACCATCTGCCATTTTAACAGCACAGGCCCTTTAAATTCAAACGGATTTTGATTGGCTGTCAACGTTCTGTTTATCAGCTGAAAAATGCTAGAAAAGTCACTGTAGTCTGTAACATTTTTATTGTTTTACACACTATAGTTGCATTTACTGTCATTATCCCTGGCGTGAAAGGCCTTTAAAGTAAAACAGTAAAAGCATTTTCATAAATTACCTTTATGTAGTTGACAATTCGGGCCAGAACACCAAACTTGTATCCCAAACTTCCTGACAGAGCTTTGAGACTCAAGGGGCCATTGCTGGAATCTGACCAAAGGAATAAAAAGATGAAAAGGAAACATGAAAAGGATAAAGAAATGATATGAGAACTAGAATAAAATGTGTCTTTTATGTCACAACATTTACATTTCTGTCTGCACACACTTCCTTTCATGTGAATCACAAATGAATCACAGATGAACACAATCAAGCACTCTGATCCAGACGCTTTAACGCAAGATGTTATATAACCTGTCTGACAATCACAATTTTGCTTTAACACAAACCACAATCCATTCAGAATTACATCCCATGCATTATCGCAAGGGCATCTTCCAGACAAGAGATTTCTCTAAAGCGAAACAGTCTAACTAGGCTGAAAATAAATCCAATTTGTGAAGGCATTGTTATGAATACGCCAACTTAATTTTATTAATGTCATTAGAAATACATCAATTTTATTTTAAAAAAGATTTAGAAATTGAAGACTTGAATAATAACAAAAAGCAATAAGAGCCTAGCATAGATGAAATTTTAGGCAATTTGTAGCTATATTAAATATGCTCAAATATATAACATGGTGTAACTCATTGGATTTTTTTAGTCGCAAAATTATTCCTATAAGTGTTTTTGCGTTATCTGATCGTTTTAATAAGTTTACCATTATTTAAAAATGTGAAAAAAAATATTAATAATGGAAGCCTTGGTTAAAACAATAATTTCTTCGCTGCTTTCTAGCTCTAGCAACAATTCATCTTCCCCTTCACATCCTGGCAACTGGAGCTTAGCCAGTCTCATCCGCGTTTTGGCACGGACTCATGAATGATTCATGGAATGGGCAGGACCTAGCTCTGACAGCACATGCGTTACAGAAATCCAGATGGCTGATTCTTTGATAGACAGAAGGACCAGCCAATGGCGTTAAAGCAGAAACTGGTACGGCCAGTGCAACGCATGTTTAGGTGGGGCAGGAAGAGAGAGGGAGGGCGAGCGGCAATGAGAAAGACAACATAGAGCGAGAAGAGAGGAAAGCTAAAGAGAGGGAGGCTGCTGCATCAATCTGCATCCCAGATCTTCAGGTAAGTCCTCCTTTTATTTTATATAACAAGGTTAGCAACACTAACACACAGATTTAAACACCACCGTTATTGTAAATATTCTTAGATTCTACAGCTGTATCTGGAAAAATCATATCAAATTTCTCACTTGCAGCCCCATAAACAAAACAGAAACATACAGTGCAAGTGCATCTGCCATTAAAAACAGATCAAATGTAATGAAGAGATAATGAAAGTATTAGATCTCGGTCAAAATGTGTACACACACACACACAACCACACACACACCTACACACACACACACATTCTAGAACATTACACCAGACAGCACTGTAATGCGTTTGAATGGCAAACATGCAGTAGAACTCATCAGATTTACTGCACGCAATTATAAATTGAGAAAAACAGTAAACAAGCATAAGGGAACAAAACAATAACAGTAGCAAGAGATGCTAAGAATGGGGTTGGAGTCTCTGGAGACTGTGAGGGCAGAAGCCATCTGTCTGGTTTAGATGCTCTGTATGCTTGTGAAGAAGGGGGGCTGTTATGGGGGGAGTCTCCGGAGTGAAATTAAGGTCACGGGACAAGGCCTAACAAATGATATTTTTTTTAAAAGACAAAAGATGGATAAAAAGATGAATGTGAAGTTGTGAGAAGTTTGGGTCTTGCTGGAGATGGAGGGACTTTCCGCTGTCAGTCCAGGTTGAAAGTAAAGTTGTATTCCTGCCACAGCGTATGTACTATCAGACACGCTTGAGAAACGCATTAGCATGGTTCAGGTTACGCTAATGCGATTGCTGCACTGCTGACACTAAATACAAGAGTGCACAGATCTTCAGTTAGCTAAACTGAGAAACACAGAACGCCAATAAACCCTGAAAGATCAACCACATTACAAAAGCCTAAACATACATGCAAACCTGCACAACACTGTCATTTACTAGAGTTGCAACTATGCTAACAACCCACACACACAATGCCCACACAACTAAAATAGGTCAGCTGTTCCAACTCGTGAAGTAATTACAAGTACATTTGTAACTTACATAGTATTTAAGCAATATAGAAAAGATTAAGATAAGCGCTTCTCAAAACCTAGCATGTTCAAAATCCTTTATAACTGTTTGGTATGTGTCTAAGTTTGTTTTTGTAGGACATGGATGAATTTGAAGGAAAGCTGTCACAACAGTTTCAAATAGATTAAGTAAATTATAGTAGATTCCAGCTACAAACTAACATTCACAATAAACAAGGTGACATATTCAATTCATAATTCTTCCTTCCTCTTTAAAGACCTACTTAACTCATTTTAAAGGCACAGATTTGTTCAATGTGCTGATGTAATTTTCCAGTAAAATTAAGACACAATCAGGGGCACACATGGGCTCCTCCCCTTTTAAAACAGCCAATAGCATTTAACTAAATAGCACTTGAAAAATCTGATGAAAATCTGCAGAAGATATCGCAACAATGATTGATCGATATTGATCCATATTGAAGTTTATATCTTCTTGTATCTTCGAATTTTGTAACATTTTTAGGCTTATCCTCCTGGAACCCATAAAACTTCGATTGCATGGAGACTTTTTTACTGGTATAAACTGTTTCTCAATCTCTCTGCAGCATGAACATGTCCAGTAGCTCTGCTATGATCCAGCAGGTCTATCCCTTCCATGATGGCTGGAATATCGCCTGCTTCATCATCTTACTCCTCTTCATCCTTACCATCCTCTCCCTCGCCACACTGGCATTCCTCTATGAACTTCTGGACTGCGGATGCTTCGCCAAGAACAAAACGGTCCGCGATCTGCGCCGGCAACACGACGAGGTGGTTTAGCTGTAACTGTGGTGACAGCAAACACTGTTACCATAGTAACCACAACAGCAGATTGGTACAGATTTGGACAGGGCCATCGCCTGATCGCATTCCTTTAAAACACGCCACACATGTACAGAGATAGACGCAAACCACTCTCACATGTTCCAACAGCAATACACACAACATAAATCACCACAAGAGATTTTCACTATAGGAAAAAAGTAAAAACTCACTCTGTGTCTCTGTGCACAACAGTGTCTCCTCTACATATGTTCTGCATTCAGTATTGCAATAGTGTTGTGTGATCACTATATCAAACTGTTAAATTTTGAAGTGTTTACAAGTTATCCTTTATGTGGGATGACAAACAGTTTACATCTCAGTATTGTGAAACTCATAAGCTGCATATAATTCTTAAAGTCAATCTTTACATACTATGACTGCGGTAAAGAGAATTTGTATGTATATGCTAACATTCACTTTTAGGTGGACGTTATTATGTGATAAAGTGTTAACAAACATATGATGATTGTTAAATATCTACAGTTGAGCAGACTGAAGGCCAATTGTTGCATCCTCGCAAGCGCCTTACAATGTGTATATGAAATTCTATAATAAAAATCATGCAAGCACAAATTAATTGTGAAAAACATTCTGTGAAAATCTTTTCTTTCATGAGAACAAACAACTTTTTTTATTTTTTCACTCAGTGAGTTATTTCATAGCTTTATCCTCATGCTGGCCTCATAAAGATACAAACAGAAATGTGATATCTGATTTGTGGAGGTTTACATTTTTCATAAACATCATTTTCAAATGATGTTTTTCATTTTTTTCTTCTGTGGAAGACAAAGAAGATATTCTGAGAAATCTCTCAATGGTTTTGTGTTCACACAATAAAAAAGGCAATGTTGTTACTTGTTTATATGGTTTTGTGTTTCTCAGATGCAAAAAAGTCTTATTTTTAATTATATAAATGTGAGTAAATGACAGAAGAATTTAAAATTTTGCCTGAACTACCCCTTAATAAAAGCTACAAAGCCCTAAAAACTCAATAACTTACTTCAGTTTGATGAGGTTTGTCCCAACAAGGCACTAAACACAAAATTATGTAGTAGTTTAAACTTTTGGACAATCACAATGGACTCAAGAAGAATGTCTTTCTTGCCGCCTCTCGGACATTTTTTGTGGTTTTTGACTTGACATCATTATCTAAGAAAAGCTGCCACTGATATATGATTCAATTTGCAAAGGACAATAAGAACCAACAAATACATGTCACTTTAGTTTTCACTTCAACCACATGTGCTTGAGAAAAAAGACAAACTGAAAGAAAACCTATCAATTTCTTCACACAACAAGTGCCAGCACAGCTGACTTTCTTCCATTAATTGAAATTAATCTAAAAGTGATTAAACAGCAAAACTGAATGTAGTGACATCAACAGATACATTTGTTATGTATTTACATTACTATATACATGTCCTCTGACCTGTGCTGTTTGTGGAGGATGATGCCTTTTTTTTCTTCTTGAATAAAGCAGAATGTTTAGAGGACGCTGGTCTCTTCTCTATGGCTGGAGTGGGCAGAGCCCTCTTTTTAAAGAGCTCTCGCTCTCTCAGAAGAGCTGGATCCATCCTCCACACACAGCAATACATGTTCATTCAACCGCTTTATACTAGTTTTCATGCGTTAATTGATTCATGAATTGATTCATTTGGGTATATGTTAAAAAAGCAACTGACAAAAATAAATATAATTTGTGACAACACAAATATATATTGAAGATTACAAAACGTATGTGACAACTATGAACTACTGCAAAATTAATCTAAAATATTTAGAAGGATTCTGGCTGTACTGAATACTGTTTAACAGATAATCTGAACTAAACAATAATAACAAGTCCTGGTGATATACAGTTAAAAATCTGGACACATACACATTCTTCAGTATTACTTTACACAGTTCAGATCAGAATGTAACTTATTTAAACTACGAAATATCACAACCTGGATAACTATAATTATGAAGCAACCATTATTGTTTTGTTACAGTAGCCACTCGTTGCCCAGATTACATTTCTAGCTATACAATACATCGACATGTCTAGATGTCTGACCATAAACGGTGATTTAAATCCGTATACAAAATATTTTAATATTATAATGGTCATGGTATGAAGGTATTTTAATAATAAATTATTACATAATGTCTTTAACACTGCGAAAAAAAATCGGTTTGTATAATAAACTAAAGTTTTAAACGAACAACAAAAGAAACAAATATTATGCATCCAAACTTTCGCTCAACTTGGTTGTTTACTGTATGTATCAATATCTATTATTATCTATATTATTAATCATTAATATCATGTTACATAACGTGTATAATGAAAGAAGCTAAGACTAAATAGACAGTAAGGTGGTTTTATTTTATAAACCGACAGATTCAACTTTACACTACACTGAATAGGGAAACTATTTATCACATCAATGTGCTACAAACACCGTAGATTAATACATTCAACACATTAACAAATGAATGAAGAATTACTCGCCTTTGCCTTAATATCTCACAGTCTTTTCTCCCAGAGAAACACAGATCAGTTAAACCCTAATAATAATGTCACCGATCATAAGTTGTGAACTTTGTGGTTCAGGTGAATGAGAAGCGACGCCAGTGACGCTACATCTTCTTCTTCTTCGTTGGTTTGAATTGCGGTCGGCATGGTGCGCCATCTACTGGTGACACATTGCATTACACACATCCGAATCAGAAAGAGCTTTATTGTCAAGTAAAAGTTCACGAAATTTCTTTTTTTTTTACATTAGCGTCCAGATTAAAGTACACATATGTAAATATAGATAGACAAAAAGAAATATAGAAGAAAAAATATAGTAAATTAATTAAGAAATGAGTGGTTTGTACAGTAGAGCTTTGGTGATACAGTAATAGTAAATAAGGTTATTGCATATGATTTTATTACAAGATGAACATTTACCTGTTTATGAGATGGATTGCCTGGGGGAATATATTGAGCTAATTGATTTTTTCCCTAATATTGTATTACTCTTACATTATGTTATGTTATGTAAACTGTTATTATTGCAATACAATTGTAGTCTTATAGTCTCTACTGTTTAATTTCTTTCTCGGTTGTCCTTCATTCTCACATTGTATATCACGTGTATGTATTTTGTTTCGTGTATTGTGTGTGTACTTCTGGGTGTTAATGCAAATCCTTTATATTCTTGTCCTGTGAGAATTGCACCCAGTATTTGCAATAATACCATGTATTGTGTTGAATGTGTCTTACTTATTTTTATGAGTTTTAAATATATCTCGGTATAATGTTTAAAGTTGCTTTAAAGCAATGTAACATCGTAAAAAGCGCTTTATAAATAAAATAAAATGATATGAAATGATTAAACGTATGTTGAATTGTTTTAATAAATAGCTTTAGAAAATGGACTTGATTTACACAAATATTGTGGAAGGTTAGCCGCGCCTCTCATCCTTTACAGCAGGGGGCGACATAGAGACATTTTTTCAGCCGAGCAGCGCCTGCGGTCAAACTGACAAGAGGAACAGCATGGCAGCCACAGAGGCTCGTAAAGTAATTGTTTACGGAGGAAAAGGAGCCTTGGGATCGGCATGTGTTCAGCACTTCAGAGCCAAAAACTGGGTGAGTTGTCAGGCTGTCGTTTCAACCAAAAAGACAGCAGAGCGTCTAACGTGGTTAGAAGTAGCATCAGACGTGTCATCAGACGTCAAAGTAGCAACATGCTGCAAGTTTGCTCATGCGTTTATCAAAGAAATCAGTGCAACAACGTGTTTGTATTTCCACAGTGGGTCGCTTGTGTTGATCACAACGCCAATGAAGATGCAAACGCCAGCATTACAGTTATGGAGACAGAATCCTTCACTGAGCAAGCCAACCAGGTATCAGTACTAACCAGCCCAAACTAACTTAACAGATGTTTGCATAAATGTGTTTCAGGCATATTCACATACGAGCGATATAAGTTAAACACAAACACAGTGTATCATTAAAAAAAGACGTTCATAATCGATATAAGGAGCGTTAGTTTCTGCGCATGCGCATTATAGTATCACCCACAGTGTCTGAATAAATGAAGGTGAAGTTTTGCTGTTTGCACAAGCAGAACTGTATCTTACTGGATGTACTTTCAACGTTTGATTAACTTGATCTGTTGATATTGTATTGAAAAGCTGTTCCTCCTGTCTCCATCTCTGTCTGCATCAGGTGACAGCTGATGTCTGTGATCTGTTAGGCGAGGAAAAGGTGGATGCCATCTTGTGTGTGGCTGGAGGTTGGGCAGGGGGCAGTGCCAAAGCCAAAAGTTAGTACACAGAACTCATACACTGAATGTTTCCCTTATGTAATTTCCAAAGCACCTTATTGTCCCAGTTTATGTTTATAATAATGCAGATTATACGAGTATGAGTGTCCTCTCTGTATCTCTATAAGCTCTCTATAAGAATGCAGATCTAACGTGGAAGCAGAGCGTATGGACCTCCACAATTTGCAGTCACCTAGCAACCAAACACCTGAGGGAGGGGGGGCTGCTAACACTGACGGGGGCTAAAGCAGCACTCGGTCCTACAGCAGGTATATAAGCCTGTATTTACATTGCGACATTTGGAGCAGCTGTAATACAAGATTAGTACACTACACTTCAGATCTCTCTCTATATCGCGTTCATTGTAGGGTGTATTGGTTATGGTATGTCTAAGGCTGCAGTACACCAGTTGTGTCAGAGTCTAAGTGGGGCAAATAGTGGTCTACCCCCAGGGTCAACTGCAGTAGCAATACTTCCGTAAGTTACAATATTCTGAGTTATTAACTATTAATCTATTTGCCATTAATCAATATCTATAAGTAATGACTTATAATGAATGCTGTTAGAGTTACCTTGGACACGCCTATGAACAGGAAGTTCATGCCAGATGGTGATGTCACTTCCTGGACACCGCTGGAGTATGTGACGGAGTAAGTGGCTGCATTTGCCCTCTAGTTTTGTGTTTGTTAGTGTGTGTGCACAAAGCATTGATTCGTTTTCTGTGTTTTAGGCTATTGTATAAATGGACTACGGGAAAGGACAGGCCTCCTTCAGGTAGTCTTGTGCAGCTTGTTACCACAGACGGAAAGACGGAGGCAACGCCAATTTTATCATCATTATAGTGTGTGAGACAACGAAACCTTCAGACAAACCAATTGCTTACTGTTTTTGCGCATGACACTTTAGCTTATTGTCATTCTTGTTTACTTTTGAAAAACATTTACTTGTAAAAATTGTTTACAAATACTGCACACACTGTTCTTTCTCAATGGCAAGCTAAATAAACAGAATAAATGTCAAACTCACACCGTCTAATTCTGACCATAGGGGGGCGCTGATAGTTAATTTAATTACCTGCTTTCCTTTGGATACATGCAGTCAAAATGTGGTTTCGCTATGATCAGACTGCAAAGTGAGTCACTATTAAGAGATGGTGATTTTTATAAACAGAATAAGTGTTTTTTACAATGAAGATTCATGACACAAACAAGATTGTTATTCCAAGAAAGAAGTTTCCGTGTTAAACAGGTTTTGAATTTGACATGTAAATTCAGGGTAAAAGTTCTGTGCGCTCATTACTGCGGATTCAGTTATAATACTGTACACACCTGCTTTTCTTTGCAATATGTAAATCTGTCCTAAAGTGTAGGTTGTGTTTTAAAAACTAATAAGAATATGTTCATGCTGTTGGGTATTAGCTTGATCTCGGTGAATAAAATGAAATAAAAAAGCTGCCATCATTTCCTCATACTTCTTCTTCTAAACTAGTTTGATATGTTTCTTTGGAACACCAGAAACCAGTTTAGCATGTTCACCCATACAGGGTTTGAATAACATAATTAAATGCCCTTTAAACCATTTAAGGTCACATTTGTTTTTTGCTGGATTTAGTTTACATTTACAAATATTATTCTTCTGGTTCTACCTCAGATTGAGATCTATAGCTCTAGGTCACATTTGTGGGACATAAAATAGTGTTGCTGAAAATGCAACTGACGTTTATAGACTATGGTCATAAGCAGATGAGTAACAGAGCTGTAGTATTCAAATGGCACTCAAGAGAGCCAATAAAACAGTCCACATTATTACACTATAACAACAGTATATAGGCTGTATAGAGGAGACATGAGTCAATTGTTCAGCCTGTTCGTACCAATTTCTGTGTGTTTGAGGTTCTTTGAATCTTTATTATTCATTCTTATGGGAACTTTGGCCACAAACAAATACAGTTTATCCCATCGTATACAACCTAGTCACATAATTTGCACACATAATTTGTAGTATGTACATTTTAAAACCTATAGTGTCCCTGTAGCTCTTGCTAATGCCGTGAAAACGTCTGACAAATGCATTAATGTAAATGTGCTGTAAAAGCAGATGTTTTGTAACTCAGAATCATCATCATATTTACATAAGCAAGAGATTTTCTTTCAGGATTTTGTGTTTGTAAGTCTGTGCAAATTTGTGCAAATGCAGTAAAGACCTTATAAGTTATCCATAAAATTAATGGTGGCAGTAAAATAAAGCACTAGAAAAGTATGTTTGCACAAAAAATAATGTTTGTTTGTTTAACTCTTGTGTTGTCTTAAGGGTAAAAAATGGCCTGTGACCACTTTAAAACCTAGACATTTACGGAGTTTGTGATAAATGATGAGGTTGTTTCCTCATGCAAAATAGATTTAATGATTGAAATTAAATTTAGCTGCTTATTTTAGAGGTTTAGTAAAGGCGGGTCATTTTTGACCCTTAGGACAATTAGTATACAGAATCGTAAGACCACACAAAGGGTAAATATGTGGAGAACAGGGTTGGTTGTCAGTTTTTATTCAGACTTTTGCTGGTTGAACAAAAATTAAAAATAAATAAATAAAAAGCTGTACGCAAATAAGATAAAAAATGTAATCAAACCAGTCCCACACATTTGCGTTGAATGTAATTCAATGGGGGGGGGGTTGGGGGTTGGCAGCTCACCAGATGTAATATATTAGATTGACCATTAAAAAACACATGTGACCTGACTCCTAATTTAAATGCAGTGTATGGTGGTTATGAGTGTTGGGCTGTTGTATATGTTATCACACAAAGCATCACAGTTATAATCAAAGTGTGTTCCTGTGTAGCACAACTGGTAGAGCATTGTGTTAGCAGTGCAAAGATTGTTGGTTCGATCCCAGGAAACACAAGTACTGATAAAATGTATGTATTGAATTCACTGTAAGTTACTTTGGTTAAAAGTGTCTAATAAATGTAATAATAAGGCTATTTTGTCACAAGCTAAAACACAAATGTCTTAACCAAAACTTGTGAAAGGTCACAAATTAATGTTAAACGTCACATGAGTTTAATTCTAAAGCTACTAAAATCAGTTACTTTTATTTCCTTTTACTGTTTCTCATTTGCTAATTTTTTTTACATTACAGACATCTTCTAAATTAAAAGCACTGCTTTTCACAGATTTATTAATAAATAATATTTACAAGTCATTAATAAATCCAGTATTTGTGAACTCTGTAATTGAAGGATTATTTAATAATTTCATATATAAAAGCATGTTGTATCGCAGCAACAGCAAGAAAAACTAGGAATCTCTCTTTTAGGCTAGGAAAAAATCTCTCTTTCTGTGCCTGGGCAGCCCATAATTTCAGAGCTGAAGGAACGAGGTCATTGAGTTGAAGTTGCTACGGCAACATCACATCTAAAGAATAGTGAATGGTAAGAGCATCTAGCAAGCAGAGCTGAAGTTGTGTTTGTTACCTCTCAGTAGATGAGTGTGGGTTACTTTTTTCTATTCATAAACCTTTACATATAATATGATAAAATCCTTAAAGAAATTTTATTGTTTATTTCTTTGTAGTAATGTTTGCAATGTAAACAGCATGTTTTAAAAGTTGCACTGTGAGCATGCTAAAATTAGAATGTGTTAAATGTGTTGATTCCCAATTTTAAATGAAAGTTTTTTTTATATTTACACATATTGTAAATCTGATTGATATGAGAAAATATGATAGATAGATAGATAGATAGATAGATAGATAGATAGATAGATAGATAGATAGATAGATAGATAGATAGACACACACACACACACACATATATATATGTGTGTGTGAGAGAGAGAGAGAGAGAGAGAGAGAGAGAGATGCATCTGTTATTAAAGTCCAGTTGAAACAGTGTGGGGGTTGTTTTCAGCATGGAAATCTACCAAAGGAACAAGACACCTCAGTAGAAATTCTAGAAACATTCTGTAACATTCACTAGCATGGACAAGCTTTTATATCTCTTCTCATTTGTTTGTGTCTGCTTCTAAAGATCTCTGAATCATTTTAATTGAAAAGCAACTCAAGGCCAGGGAGAAAGGAATAGGATGGTTGCATTCTGGTTGCAGTGTGTTTGATCAGTGTGTGTGTGTACTTTCTCCTATATATTGTTCAGTGTATATGGATTATTTTTAGCGAATCTGAAGTTGCATTAATATTTAATCAAAAGATTCAACATTGAAATCCATGTGGATCTCGCTCTTTCTATATTTCTTGTTTTTTCTGTGAGAATGTGTAAACGTGTGTGTGTGTGTGTGTGTGTGTGTGTGTGTGTAGACATGCTGTAAATTGACAAGGAAACATACACTTGAAACAGTACTTAGAGTAATTGCTTGTGTAGGGTCACGGCGGACAACGTCCTCTTTAAATGATGAGTAACATCCTTTGACATTCATTATAAACTCACTGAACTTACCTTCACTGAAATCACCTAAATCATGTTTACCATGTTATCATGTTTATAATTTCTTTCATAGATTCTAGGGAGATAAATTCTTATATTTTGTAGTCTTATATACATTTACAATAATTACTGTATATTATATGAATTTGTGTGTGTGTGTATATATATATATATATTTACTGTACAATATTTACTGTATATTATATGAATGTGTGTGTGTGTGTGTGTGTGTATATATATATATATATATAGCAACAGATATTCACCTGAATATGTTCTGGCTTCAGTTTATATTCAATAATATTCATTTACAGTATATATGAATATTATATGAATGTGCAATATATATTCATATATTGAATCTCATCAGATTGACAATGTTTCTGCCACAAAGATGTATTTAATGGGAATTATGCCAAAATGGTTAGTTTTTATAAATAAAATAGGAATGTATCACATATTCAACACGCTATATTTTCAATTAATTTACTATTACATAACTAATACATTTTTATTCAAATCCATAACACTCTATCGCCACCTCTGTTTGAAACAGATAATTGCAGGTTAATTTATGTACTTTATGTAAGTCAAAAAAATATTTGACTTACATAAACAATAAAGAAGCAAGACATTTACTGGGAAATGGACCTGACAGCTCAAATTGTAAATAATTACTGTAAACTTACCTTTGTGAATAGATGTAAGATAAGGGGACAGTTTTAAACACTGTCATGCATTTTCCTTAATAACTGTTTTTGTTTAAAAGACAGTGTTCCTGTAGCTCAACTGCATTGCGTTAGCAGCGCAAAGGTTGTGGGTTCGATCCCAGGGGAACACAAGTACTGATAAAAATATATGCTTTGAATTTACTGTAAGTTGCTTTGGATAAAAGCGTCTGCCAAATAAATAAATGTTTATTTTTAATAAAAACGTAACAGGTTGCAATCTTTAAAAAAAATAAAGTTTATTTTAAAAAATTAAATAACATTTTTAATTTAAAATGAAAATTAATCACAATTAAGTACATATATATCATAAAAAAGCTCCAAATTAAAACAGGCCTTGTACCTTGTACCTTGTACCAGATCTCCTCCACAGACAGTGATTCTAAAAATATGATTTGGTTTATTCTTATTAATTATATTATTATGAAGTTTAAGAACCATTTTTTTGTTTTGCTGGCTGGTGATGTCATCACATCCTGAAGACATTCACTAAGTAAAGTGTTCTACATATATTTATATAAATATGTATCTTGTCTGGAGGACTATAAAATGTTCATCCAATCATTGCATTCAGTCCGACAGCAACGATTTGTTGTCCTACATGCCTGTCAGTTATTTATGTTTATATATAGTCCTTTATAGAAGTAGGTGACCTTTGCTATTAACCAAAGGCAAATCAGAGAGTGACATCTTGTGGTCATCTTTGATCAAGTCACTTTACAGACGCGAAAATTGATAAACAAAGACATTGATATAGAGACTTCTCATTATCCTCTCTCTCTCTATCTCTCTTGTTCTCTCTCGCTCTCTCTCTCACTTCATACAGCAATGAAGTGGTAAATTCCATTCCTTTGGAGCCCTGTCTCCCCCTCTGCTTTCCCCATGAGACACAACACACACAAAGAGCCCAGCAACCACTCTCATTAACTGACCTGCAGGGGGAGGGGCGTGTGTGTGTATGTGTGTGTGTGTGTGTGCGTGTGTGTGTGCGTGTGTGTGTGTGTGTGTGTGTGTGTGTGTGTGTGTGTGTGTGTGTGTGTGTGTGTGTGTGCTCTGATCCCCTTTAAAGTGTACCTATGGTTTGCATTGTGTTTTAGACAGAACATACACAAATATTGAACTAGCAATCAAACATGCACAAGATACAGCAGGATGTACAGTGTGTGTGTGTGTGTGTGTGTGTGTTACACTACACTGTTTTGTAGAAACAGGGAGGTCTTGCATTGGCCATGGGAAAGAGAAACTGAGAGAAAAAAGAAAAGAAGGAGGTGAACTCTTGGGGCCCTGGTTCCCCTGTAAAACAAGAGAGTAATACAATCCAGATGTACTCTCTCTCTCTCTCTGTATCTCTTTCTCTACATGTTTATTCTTTTTGTCTCATTACATGAGAACGCTTAAGAGAGATTGTTTTATCACTCATTTTTTAAATGGTAAAAGTAAAATAGTTCTAGGTACAATTAAAAATGTGTGTCTAAAAATGGAGAGAGCGAGAGATACAGGGAGAAAGAGAGAGAGTCTGTATGTATGTGGGAGAGCAAGTCTCTTGTGTGAGTCATAAAGAAAGATGGAAAAATACAAGCAGACAATCACTGACTCTAAACACATGCACCCTCTGCTTGCTGCTCTGCATTATATGCGATGTTGTGTTTCTATGCTGTGTATCATCTACAGTAGCCCATGCTATCAAAGACTGCAGCGTAGCACTGGTGTTATACACATGCAGGTTAGGCTATCTAAACATACACACCCAGCAAACACTTTTGGCTTCCAGAATGTTCTGTAAACGTTAGTTTTGGTTGCACAAATAACGTTTCCAGAACGTTATTCTTTGGTTCCTTCAAAATGACCAACATTATGTTCCTGCAGGGGAAACATTATGTGTTTGCAAGGGCAAAAGAAACATTATGAGGAACGTGATATAACTTATTGCATTACAGTCAATGTTCCTCTAATTGGCCAACTTGTCAGACTCTAGTGTAAGGAAAGACCCTCCAATTTACATAAGCCCCTCTCTCCTTCTCTCGTCTCCCCCTCCCTCCTCTCTCTTACCCTTCCCCTCCTGAAGTCCTCCTTCCTCCCCCTCTCCTCCTCTCTCCTCTCCGCTCCTCTCACTGTACAGCCCGCGTGTGATTTGACAGTCGCATCTCTCGGTGTGTCCGTGAGCGCGCGTGTGTATGTTTACGATCGTCGTGCTCCACGTGCGGCGTGTGGATGCGCTCCTCGCGCGCTGTCGGTAACAGAAACCATGACCGGCGCGCCGCGCGACCCCTTCTACTCCTCTCCGTTCGGTCCGTTTTACCGGAGACACGCGCCCTACCCGGTACAGCCTGAGTACCGGATGCATGAGCTCAACAAACGGCTCCAGTCCCGGCCTGAGGTGGGTGATGACTGATAATAAAACAATAGCCGATAATAAACGAACAGATTTAATTCATGAATGTTATAATATTTCATCATATAAATAGTTCATAAAGCAAATCAAATGAATCTTACCTTCACATGTAATAGACGAACAGGTAAGATTTTATAAGGTTGCAGGTATTCGTTGACGGAAGTAGTTCGTATAAATTAATAAAAATTTATTTGACTAATAAAACAATAGACATGTTTTTTAACAGAGGGTTTTAATCTATGTTTATTTCTTCATATACTAATACATACACAACAACAAAGGAAGAGTTAACGCTAGTTTGCCTTTGTAACAGTGAATAAGTGTGTAACTAAAAATAACATTATAAGTTACAAAATGCTACTAAAAACATTGTAGGTTATACAATGTAAAGTTACATTATAAAGTTTTACCTGTTAATTTTAAATAACAGTTTAATATATATCATAACAGTAATAACAGTTTAATATGTAATATCATACAATAGATTTTGTAATTCCTCTTGTACCACTAAATTAAAACCTTACTATTTAAATACAAAATAACATATTCAAGGACACTGAATAGGATTTAAGAACAGCACAAAATGTTTATTTTTGACCACTAAATTATTTTTATTATGTCATTTTTTATGTTATTATTATTTAGTGATTCTTATAAGAACAGCAACAAACAGCAAATGTGTTGAAATATTATGGGTCAATGTGATTTATTGTGACTCTTGAGTCACTGGCCCTTACAAACAGCATAAACTTCATAACACAAAAAAATCACAATGTGACTGATATTGCTGCTGTAAATAACTTTTTCAAAAAATCTTCTCCCTGATAGGTCCACATTGTAATTCAAGCTAATATTTACCTCTGTTGATGTCGATGTGTGTGCAGAAATAATCTCAATAAATTGAACGCATGAAATATTGCTTCCACCAGAGATAACAATGTGAATAACAGCGAGAGCAGAAAAATTCAACAGCAGAGGTATTGCAATTTAAAAGATAACCGAAGAGAGCCCAAACTACTGGAACGATGACTAACAGACGCACCCGTAACTGTGAATAAATGTTGAAACACATTTAGCTCATGTAAGCGCAGTGTTAAATGAATTGCCAAGATTTCAGAGCTGCTGAAAGATAGTTATTGTGAGCCGATATTGTCGTGTCTCATTTGATCAAGTGAATCTCAACAGTAGGCCTGCAGCGGTTGGCCCGTTCTGAGGTGAAACTTGCTTTTTTAATGGGGTGAGTCAACTTCAGGTGTGTGTTTATAATAAACAGAGCTCTTAAAAATAATAATCACTCTGCCAGGCCTAATTATGGTCATTTAGGGGCCATTTCTCTGTCTCATTTGGTGTTAAATGCGTTTGAGCGTGTTTATTAACATGTGATCCCGCAGGACTGTGATATTCTGTGGTGGGATGCATTCTGTACTGAGTTCTTTGAAGAGGATGCCACATTGACCCTCTCGTTTTGCCTGGAGGAGGGACCCAAGACATACAGTAAGTGTGTTTGTGATCTTTGGTGCCCACGTATTTATATTATATATTGTATTATACTGTACTGAATTATATACTGCATTCTGTTATATTCAGTGTTCATATTGGTGGTCAATTAATATGGGTTTTTAACTAGATGTTACTTAAACTTTTACATGTGGTCTCTCCAGTCTTGGAAATTTGGCTAGATTTGTGTGTGTGTGTGTGTTTGTAATGGTGTTAGTGCTGGAGTGATTAATTGTTACTTAATGAATAAAATAATTAATAAAACAGAAAGTGATTTGCATTGAGTAAATATATGTAAGATGTATAAATGAGCGTGTTTCTATGAAAAGTCTTATAAACTACAGTTTTTTGGACACTTTTTATCTAGAAAATACCTGCACTGTAAAGGCAACTCTCTTTTTATCTCGTTCTTTCTCTCTCTAAGAAAGAAACTGTGAATTTGGATGAATTTGAACTTGTTTGGAGTTAGACAGGCAGACGGTTGCGCTGGATTTCGTTCATTCTTTATTCACTGTGTATGTGGTGAGATTTGATTGACAGGTCTGGGGTGTTCAAATAAATATGGGCCTGCAGACTTCACATACACCTCCACTGCAGTGATTGACAGCTCCAGAGCACTAACTGTGCTGTGCTCATACTCAGCCTGCTGGACTTAATGCCTGCGGCTCTATTCAGTAGCCTGTTTGTTTCTTACTCTTAGGGGACCACACACAGAGACACACACACATTTATATTTGCCAGTTGGGGTGTTTTGGCGAGTGTGCAACTCAACTTTGAGTCTCTTTCATCATATGGGCATAAACAAGCAAATAAATACTTGTGTATGGAGTTCCTACTACTTTTTCCCCATCTGCTTGGTAATAAACAAACCCAAACACTGATATCTTTCTTGTCCTCACATGTTTCTCTCCTTCCATTCCTTCTTTTCCAGCCATAGGCCGCACCCTGATCCCTCGTTACTTCAGTTCGCTGTATGAAGGCGGAGTCTATGAGTTGTTTTTTGAGCTGAAACAAACAAAGGAGTCGTTTAACAACTCAACTATTACTGTCGACTCTCATCACTGTACTATGACAACACAGCATGGGAAACCAACATTCACCAAGGTACAGTACACACACACACAGAGTGTACACATTCACAAAAATGTGTGTGTCTTTGCTTTCTCATTTTGAGCACTAATGTATTCCTCATTGTGAATTCTGGTCTGGAACTGCACAAAACAAAAAAGGAAAATATAACCCCCGCTCTCTCTCTACCTCTGCTTTTCCTCTCTCTCTGTCTCTCTGTGTCTGTCTCTCTCTCTCTGTCTCTCTCTTACCCTGCCTGCCTCATTCTCTCTCTCTCTTTCTCTCACTCTCTCTCTCTCCCTCTGTCTCTCTCTTACCCTGCCTGCCTCATTCTCTCTCTCTCTCTCTCTCTCTCTCTCTATCTATCTATCTATCTCTCCCATCTAGAATAACGATGGTTGATTTGCTAAATACTTTATGTAAAATCTCACATATGTTGTCATTAAACAAATATTTTACTAAACAGTTTAAAAAATTCTTTCCGTTTATCGAATTTGTATCCGACAGTTTGTTCCCAAAGAAAGCCTCATCACGACTGCATGTTAGAATGCACCATTTCCAGCTACTGTACTAGGAATCTTATGTAATATTTATATGATACACCCGTATAGGCTGCATAAAATCTCCACCTGGCAATTAGAGAGAGGGGCAAGTTTTGTCCAACTTTGCTCTTTTGTAAATGAACATTTGTGAATTAAAAATTGATTTGAAGGTTGTACGGTGTAGCTAAGTTTTACAGATACAGTTCCCAAGTGTGTGCGTGTGTGTACTGAAGGCATTGATCAGAGCGTGTCTGCTGGGATTACATCCCTCCCGTTGCTATGCCAACCTCGCAGCTACCCTCCGTTCCCCCGGCAACAGAATGTTGGGGTTCAGAGTTCCATACTGAGAATCCTGCTTGTGCTAAAAATGTTGCTTTAATGAGAGAACTGTATAATTTAATTTGGTTTAAATGAATAAAAAAAACAAAAGTAGTCAAAAGTAATTCTCTGCAATTTTGTTCTAGTCAGATCACTGTTGTCAATTCAAACAATTATAAAGAAAAATGAGGCTGATTATCTCTTTTGTTTCCCTTTTGTGTGAAAATTGACACAGTAAACAAGTGTCAATTGAACAAACTCAGTAACTAAGGGAGCAACACACACACACATACACCTGATTCTGTTCCTGTTTTTTCACAGGTGTGTACTGAAGGTCGTCTGATTCTTGTGTTCACCTTTGATGACCTCATGAGAATCAAAACATGGCATTTTACCATCACACACTACAGTGAACTCATTCCTCGCAGTGTTTTGGCTGTTAATGTGAGTCACTTTCATAAACATTACAAGCTGGATGATGTATAACAATGCGTTTGCCAAAATGGCCAGTCTACTGTACCTCAAAATACTGTATTGACTTCCCATTTCCTGTGTGACAAATTGAACTGAAACTAATATAAGCTTTCACACAGAAGGATACAGTATATACTTTGCAAGTTAATACAAAGTTAATTTTGTTGTGTAAATTAGATACTGTTTAAATGAGTTATATATTTAATGTGTACAGCATAATAATGTTATTCATACACTAATAAATGAGTTATATAATGTCCCCATAATTCAGTTTTTTTTTCGATGAGTCATGTACCCCAATGTGAGACCCAATGTGTGTCTAAATGAAGTTTTGCTGTTTTAATCTGTTGTTATTTAACATTTCATTAATTCATGAACTACTACATTCGTCTACATAACAACTAAACCATTTAATTCAAGAGCAATAAAAATAGTTCTATGTTAGCGTAACATCAGAGTTTCAAGTTGTGCAGGTTATGTTGGACATGTTAGCACACACAAGGCATCTACAGAACAAAATGCATTTCAGCTCTTTTTATCAATCAAGGTGAAAGCATCCAAACCTTTTAGCTAATCTGTCAGGATGTTGCTATGGAAACATATTCTGTAATGAATTAGAGCTCTGTTTGGATGGAGCACAAAGTAAGAGAGAGAATAAATGGACGTGTGTGTGTGTGTGTTGGTGTGTGTGTGTCTTTGTTAGGCACAAGACCCTGGAGCTATGGAGCAACTGTCCAAAAACATCAGTCGAGTGGGACTTACCAACCTAACGTTGAACTACCTCAGAGTATGTTACAATCACACAAACTGTTCATCTATACAAACACTCGCTCACATGCAGATTGTCATTTAAACAGTCAGAATTTCTAAGTGAAATAATAGGATTGATCTTTTATTTTGTTTGCGTGTAGTTGTGTGTCATTCTGGAGCCGATGCAGGAGTTGATGTCAAGACACAAGACATACGGACTAAGTCCCAGAGACTGCTTGAAAACCTGCCTGTTTAATCAGTGGCAGAGACTAACAACACCACCAGGTCTCAAGACACACACCATACCTAAGCATAACCATAATAGAAAAATGTCAGCATTTGTACAAAACTTAAAATTAATACTTTATTTACCTTATTTTCTTATCATTTTGTACCTGTTTCTTGTTATTTCAAATGTGTTCCCAAATGGTTGTGCACAAACACACACACAAGATTAGTCTCAGTTCTCTCAAATGTATTGTTCCACAGCTCTGCATACGGTGGCTTTCTTTAAACACTTCTCTGTAAACACAGTCTGTTAGGAAGAATTAATACACTAAGAACAGCGGTGTTTGTGTGTAATTCCTTTCTGTTGTGTTCTTTTTTTAAGAGTCATTAAATTTACAGTAGTTTGTTTCATACATTGTAAACATATTTCATATTCCTTATTAACATTTCAAAGCACGGCACACAAGCTGTTAAGGGTTTTGTGATCTGCGTTAATTAATGAAGGCTTTGACCTTGTATTGTTATTTATGTTATTTTACCACATTTCTTTTTACAAAATAACTACCTCCTGCTGTTCTGTGACAGTAATTCATTTACTTTCAGCGAACAATAAGCTTTTTGTTCCTCTCAGACAGGGCTGTCTTTCTTTTACTTCTTAAACCATTTTGCCTCGCTGTTACTCACTGAAAGACTCAAAATTATGCACTACAGTGTTTTCAGGTATATGTCCAGGTATGTTGGTTAGTATATTTTGACAGTTAATCATTTTTCCGTTACAGTTGGACCTTCACCCAACTTCAAGACAGAAGTATTTCCCCCCAATCCCAAAAAATGTATGTATGCTTATCTGTATGTAACTCTTACAAGGCAGCACAATACAGATATTAGATATTATTTCATATAGAATTGCACAGCCATGGAATGTACTTGTTATTTAATGAACCCAAGTATTAAACTTAATGTTTCCTTTATTTGCTAGATTATTTTGAGCCTTCAGTCTAGTTTTAAATTTGTCTTATTTTATTTTGTTTAATATAGTTTAAGGTGTTTAAAATATCTATGATTTACATATTTTTTAGGACTCAGAATTCAAAATGTGACAGTGATGACATCATTACATTGTTTGTGATGTAATCTTGTGTGAATCTGACTAAAAATGAGACATCATCATACAAACAGAACAGCACACGTACAGAACCAACACATTAAATCTAAGCTCACCCTAAATGATTATTTGATTTTATTATTTTTCTTCTGTATACATCAATAATTATTGCCACATTAATGACTGGTGTTTTAAAGCAACACAACACAGTGTATGATACATCTATCCACACAGCTTTGTGTTCACTCTTATCTAAACGTTTATCAAGGTTTTATCAAATTCAGTGTTGATTTACTTTCTGTTATGCTGTTTACATTTGACAGCAGAACCAGCCAAACCAGCACCAAAGAGACGGAGAAGGAGGAACTCCGCTGGAAACGCGTCTAACAGCAGCACAGGAAACAGCAAAAAACGCAGCACAGCCAATAACTTCAGCCTGCCTTCACAGGTATGTCTACATACACATTCACATATATATACACACACATATGTCTTATCATGTACACCTATATATATATATATATATATATATATATAGGTGTACATGATAAGATCATAAAGACATATAGTAGACATACAGTATTTTGGTGACCTATACTAAAAATAATATATGAGAAATGTTTGGATGACTGTAGATATGTATGTGTGTGTGTGTAAATAAATGACAGAGAATAAGCTCTATAGAGAGGAAAAGCAGAGAGGGCAGCTAACCATTCTTAATGTTGTTTCCAGGCTGTAATATTTCTATGCATTTGAAACTATGTATTATTTATTTAAAATAGTGATAGTATAATATCTGAACTATATTGTTTTCAACATTTTTAATAAGTAACAATTTGATCTAATGTGTAAAGTGTTTAGTCTGATTAACTTGTTTGTTGGGAATAATTAGCCGTAATTGAATTGATAATAATTAGTTCTGTCCGTCTCTGGTCCCCAGCCTAAACGCATCGCCGGGGAAACGAGGGGTGGCGGGTGGCTGGAGGCGGAGCTTAGGTAGGTGAGTGACACATACAGACAGTTATCACGCAGCATGCGCTGTCCTAACTAGCTACTTCGCAATGCAAATTTGCTAAATTAGCGCATATGTTGTTTCTTAGATGTTCTCTATCCGAAACAATCTGATTAAAGACAAAGAGACAAGGTTGCAGACAAAGCTGTTCGAATGTGTGTCTGTGTGTGAGTGGGTATCAGGGAAAGCTTGTGTATTCATCACACCCTATTACATGCAAAAACTTTAATTCTAATAATTGAATAAATAAACATTTTTGTAGCTTTTCTTTGCTGGACAAACCTACCGTGTAGACTGTGTGCTAGCATTCGATGTAGCAATGTAGACTGTGTGCTTAGCACTCGATTCTATTAAAATTACAGGTTTGGCCAAAAAACAGCAATAAATGATTCTGTTTCTGTTGTTCTTTCTCTCTTTCCTCATCTTTCTCTTTTTACACCCCCACCATTCCCTCTCTCGCCCGACCCCCTGCGTCTCTGTTTACGTCAACACCCTCTCTCTCTTTCTCTGCTGCTGTAGGATGTGATGTTGGTAGGGGAGCCCTCTCTAATGGGAGGGGAGTTGGGTGACGTGGATGAGCGTTTGATCACACGCCTAGAGAATGAACAATATGACCCTGTCAACGGTCTCCATGATGACGGTCTCCATGACTACACCAACTCACCGACACTTGGAAATGGCAGCGACTGGAATGACCAGCACCCTGGCAACCAGGACAGTAAGCCTGATACCATGGCAACGCAGCAGTTGGAGTAATGTGAACTGACAGTGGGTAACTATAGCAACAGTGCTGTCAAGGGATGGGGGTATTTTGAACTGTGGAAGAGAAATTGCAGAGAAGGTGTGTGTGTGCAAGTGTGTGTGTGCGCTTGCTTGTTTGCATGCTTGCATTTATGTTGGTGTGTGACATGGTATTTCATACAACAAATGTACAGCTTTAACTGTTTTGTTTAAGTATTCCCAAAAAGGTCATTTGGGTAAAGAGCCAGTAAAAACCTTGTAAATATACAGATCTGTTCACTTCATATCAGATTTTTTTCAGACCTTTTAAAAGGTCAGTGGGTGTCTCAGCTTTGTTCTGTACCGTATTGTACTACAACAACTTAATTAAAAGTCCCATTGTGAACGCATAAGAAATCTTTATTGCCCTAAACTTTGATGCTTATTGTAAAACATCTGCAGGTTTGTGCTGTTAGTTGTGTATTTTATGTATGGTTTTCAATCATTTGCATTAATAAAATGTGTTTGGTTATGATATCAGACTTATGCCTTGTAATTCAGTTAATTTGTCTAAGCATGTCAATAAAAGTCAACGTTATTAATACAATTTGAACTAAAACTCAAATTATACTGAAACAGATGAATTTTTAATATAAGGGCTAATCTATAATATATAAAGGTATCTTTTGTGACTCTATTTTCCCTCTAGTGGTCAAAGATACGTAGTGCATATGCACCAAACTTCACATTACTCTGTATTACATTAATGGATAAAGAAAAGGCTCAATCCGCCCCTTATTTTCTAACACAGATATGTATCTATGTATGCCAATACTAAGGTATTTTCAAGTCGTCTCTAAACTTGTAGACATTAAGACCCGAGCAACATACGAACCGGCACAACTGACGTCACAAATGGTACAGAAACGCAAACGTTTTTAATTCTAGCCGGTGATGCATTATGGGAGCTGTAGTCTTTTGACGTGCGTAACGACGTATGCCGTGACGCGTGGATGTAACGTCTGGGGGAAAGATGGCGGACTCAATAGCGGCTGCGCTCGGGGAGGAAAATGATGCAGAAAATGATGCAGACGATAAGGAGAGGGAGAAACGACTCCTCAGCAAGACGATGAAACACATCGGCGTATCAGACGTTACAGAAACTCTTTACGAGAGGAAGTCGAGATGTAAAGAGAGGAAGAGCAATGCGTCAGGTAAGAGTGACAGGTTTCGTGTCTCAAAACCTAGTGAGCCACCTGCTTAGACAGCATGTTTATTATAATGAAGTTTACTAGTTGTTCTGATATACAGCCAGAAACTGGTTGCATGAATATAGGGTCCACAGCATCGCTAGACACTGTCTCTGCATAAAGCTCATATGGCACAGCATCATATTGCATCTCAGGTTTTTTTTAAAGGCACAGTTATAAATAAGGTAATTCGTGTGGTATATTAAGCCTCTCACATAATGAGACTAACTTTAAAAGACGAGGATTAGAACAGCTGATCCGAATTGTGATTCTCAGGTGTGAAGACGACCAAACGCGACTTGCATCACTTACTGTGTGCATCCAAGTCACTTCTGTTATTACTGCTTTTAATGGACTTTAATGGAACTACATGTAACCGTATATTCCAAGTCACAAGTCATTAACTTGTTTGGAAAGTGAAGCTTTCATTGTTTTCCATTACGGTACGTTGTTATGCATGCAGTAGTTACATTTAGTGGTTCCATCCATCTGTTGCATCTATTTTGTCAGTGTGTGCATTCTCTTAAAGTCGTTTCTACAGGTTTTTAATTTAGATAATTTAGATATTAATTAGATATTAATTTAGATATTATTAATATATCTAAATAATTTAGATATATCTAAATAATTTAGATATTATTTATTAGCTTTTAGTAAAATGACAAAAATGTTTTTTTATAGTATAGTATCTTTAGTACCCAACTGTACATTGTTGTCCTTACTATATATTTAATAGTTTTATCTATTTTACACTAATTTTGTTAGACACACATTATTTGAACATGGTGGCCTCTGTTAACCTGGCCATATAGAATAAAACTGATTTTAATTAGAGAAAATTACTTATACATTTAAATTAGAAAAAATGTATTTTCACAAGTAGATCTTTAAATGTTTAAGTTAGAGCAGTGTGCACAGTACATCTCTGCATTTAATGCATTATTTGTATTGTATTGTATTAGTTATTATATTGTTCATCATATGTGTATAGTCACCATTTCTCTTTTATAGAAAAAAAACAGTTCAGTTTTGTGAGCTCAATCTTTTCATGTTTGAATGGTGCCAAACCACAACAGTAGTAAATAATGAGTAGAGTGGATTTATTGTGATGATTGTGTGTGTGTGTGTGTGTGTGTGCGTGCAGATGTCTCTCTGGTGAGGTTTATTAGTGCTGAGTTGACCAGAGGATATTTTCTGGAACACAATGAGGCCAAATACACAGAGAGGAGAGAGAGGGTCTACACCTGCCTACGAATCCCAAAAGAACTAGAGAAGGTACCAAACACAGCTGCATGCAGTGCATTCATCTTACTTTTATCATTAATAACCAACCCATTATTGTACTGTAGTAAATACAGCGCAATAACAGCACAATAACAGTAAATCGCTTCTCAAAATAAGGTTGCAGGTTTGTTCTGACACCTCTATATCGCCATCTTTGTTTGAAACATAAAATTGCACTTCACATTACACATTTGTATTCATGTGTGTTAAGAAAAAAACAGCAGATACATTTATAAATCATTATTACAAACTGTTGCAAAGATCAAGAAATAAACACGGATCTCTTTGAACGCTGATTTGTTATGTACCTGCGCAATAACTGTTTGTGTTATTTCTATCCCATAAAGTAACAGATTGCAGCTTTAATGCAACATACTATAAATAAGCCATAGTTAGTTTAGTGAAATAAATAGGCTAATTTAAAAAGGAAGAGAAAATGATTCCCATGTATTTTGTTATAGACATCAAAGGCTGATTTTCCTGCTCTAACTATAACTGTAACTGCATGATTTGTGCCAAACTCAGCATGTTTAATGCAGTATCTGTTGGCTGTTGGGAGCATAAAGTCATGTTAAATTTGGCTTGTGAGAAAGACTGTTGAGAAGCGGCAGCAACAATCATCACACTGCAAGCATATATAATACTTCTTCCTGAGATCTTTAAGTATTTATCAAAGTTATAACATCACTTTTCAGTTTTTTTATTTAATTTATACACTTTTTTAAAATAACTATTTCCTACATTTTTGAGATCTAAAGATTTAGTTTACATTGTTTACAGGAAATCTAGGCGTGTTTATTTTGACACATTTTTAAAATATGTATTTTTACATATTTTAACACATGCTTAAAACTCTCTCTTTATCTCTCTTTACCTCTCACTCTCTCTCTCTCTCTCTCTCTCTCTCTTTCTCTCTCTCTCTCTCTCCTTCTCCCTAGCTGATGATCTTTGGGTTTTTCCTGTGTCTGGATGTGTTTCTCTATGTGTTCACACTGCTGCCCCTCAGAGTGCTGTTGGCCCTGCTTAGACTGCTGACACTGCCTTGCTGCGGCCTCAGGTAACACACACACACACTGTATATTTACTGTATAATTTAATGCCTGCAGGGCTAATATTTCCCCTGCTGCAATAAAGTGCAGATATGCTGTAGAATGTAACAGCATCTGCTTTAAACAAACAGACACATACAGCTATTCAAACACTTTCTCACTCACAGGCTACGGTTGCCATTCGTCTAGTATTGTGCTGTTGTGTTTTGCTTTCACTTTGGACGACAAAAAGAGCTGAAATTATTCCTATAATTCCCTTGTCTTTAAACCGCACTTCCATGGTTAGCCACAAGATGGCGGTGTCGTTGAAGTAATGTGGGAAAAACGTACTTGACAGTAGCTTTAAACGCATCATTGCAGCGATTACAGAGTTCAATAGTAAATTATAACTATTTTATTAAAAGAAAATGTAGTTGATCATTTTTTTATTGAAAAATGTACCAACATTCAGCTGTTGTGTGAAAACGTGGTGTTTTGTCAGTATAGATGTTCTTCAATATAACGATAATAAACCATATTAACAGTGATTAAAAGTAGCCAGTTTATAAAGTACACTGCCACAGTCATGGTAATGCATGTATACAGACCCTATAGAGAAAATCTGTCACACCTTCGTATTCACATAAACATGGTGAAGCTGAGGGACTCACAGATAAGTGTAAGTGCCTGTTGTATGCATCAACAGTGACTGAAGTAATTTAACCAACAGAGAAATGTGTGTGTGTGTATGTGTGCATGCATGTGTATGTATGTGTGTGCGTGTGTGTATGCATGTATGTATGTATGTGTGCGTATGGGTGGGTATGTATGTGTGTGCGCGTGTGTGTGTGTATGAATGAATGTATGTATGTATGTATGTATGTGTGTGCGCGTGTGTGTGTGTGTGTATGTGTGTGTGTGCAGTGGTTCTCGTATCTTGCAGCCCGCTCAGGTGTGTGATGTTCTCAAAGGGTTCATCATGGTTCTGTGTTATTTTATGATGCATTACGTGGATTATTCCATGATGTACCACCTGATCCGGGGTCAGTCTGTCATCAAACTCTACATCATCTACAACATGCTGGAGGTGCGGTAACACCTTGTCTTCACGTTTTTGGAATGATGGAACTTCCAGTTTATGAAGTTGTGGTTATGAGTCTGTCACGTTTAAGTGTGTATGGTCTGCAGTAATATGAAACACAAAGGACGTTTCTTCTAGTGTATTTCTTTGTGAAAATAAAACATTTTATACCATCAGCAAAATGTAAATCTATATGTTATATCTAGTACGTGGTGTATACAAATTTAAAATATGAAACAGGCATTTTTGCTGACCCACACAGACTATTATAATACGAATAGAATAGATTGTGTATCATAAATGTCCCTTTTTTCTGACATATGATGCAAAATGATAAGCAAAAGTATATGGCTAAAATGGCAAATGCTAATATGTTAGCCGTGGTTGAAGACGTAAATAAAATTAGGCATTCAGTACAGAAACTTTCTTGTAAGTGTACCGCTTTCTCCAACTTTGAAAGCTTGTGTTATTATTCCAATAGATTTTGCTATAAGTAATAATTGCTAAGAAATAGACAAACCGTTGTTTGACAAACCAAAACTTTGTTTCACCTCTAGGTGGCGGACCGCTTGTTTTCATCTTTTGGTCAGGATATTCTGGATGCGTTGTACTGGACCGCCACAGAACCGAAAGAGAGAAAAAGAGCTCACATAGGAGTCATCCCACATTTCTTCATGGCTGTTCTCTATGTCTGTATCCTCTATTTATGTCTTTCCTGTAGCTCAACTGGTAGAGCATTGCGTTAGCAATGCAAAGGTTGTGGGTTCGAACCCAGAGAATTCAAGTACTGATGACAAAAAATGTATACATTATACATGAATTTACTGTAAGTTGCTTTGGATAAAAGTGCCTGCCAAATGTATTAATGTAAATGTATAAGCGCCATACAGTTAAATGTTTATTATATAATGTTTGACGTTTGAAAGTGACTGGATGTAAGGCTTTCTCCAACATCACCACTCTTGAAACACCTCTTGTCCAGTCAGATTTAAGAACCAAAACTAGTTATGTATGCAGGGATACCTTGCATACGTAGAAGTGTTAAGTATCAGTGTTAAGTTTTAAGTAACAGTTCTGTGTCTCTATCAAAATTCAAACTAATCAAAATCACTGTTTATCTGAAAAACCCAATATAGAAACATTATCCTAGGACAGAACCAATGGCATTCATTTAATAAATTATTTTATTTGCTGTTTAACCAGGTACAGTTTTAATACAATCACAATTGTATTTAATGTTTTAATACTGTTTACAGCGGCTCATGTTTAGTAGCCTGTTTAACTGACACAGGTAATAATTTTCCTTCATTGTTTATGCAGTTCTGCATGCCATATTAATTATGGTCCAGGCCACCACATTGAACGTGGCTTTCAACTCTCATAACAAATCACTGCTCACCATCATGATGTCTAATAATGTAAGTATACACACACCACACACACACACAGTATTCTGCATACTGCCATACACAGCAGTACATACTTTCACATTTACTTAATGTGTTCTTGTGTTCTAAATGTGTTGTTTGTGTTTTTCCTCTTTAAAGTTCGTTGAGATCAAAGGAAGTGTATTCAAGAAATTTGAGAAAAACAACCTCTTTCAGATGTCCAATAGCGGTACGTTTAAAAATGCTTCAAGGGAACTTCATGTCTCCTTTAAATGTTCAGTAATAAAACACCTCAGTGTTGCGTTCTGTCTTTATTATAATAGACATTAAAGAGAGGTTTACAAACTACACTCTTCTACTGATTGTCTGTCTCAGAAACATGGAGCAGTTCTCCTGGAATCCAGGTACCATAAGTACCATAAGAGTACCATAAGATTTCTCATTTGTTTCTCTACTAAAGGAGTTTGTGTGTGGATTAATTACTGATTGTTCTGATAGATCATCTGTGGGTGTTGTTTCCTGATGTGTGTATGGTCATCGCCTCAGAGATCGCAGTGGATGTTGTCAAACATGCCTTCATCACCAAGTTTAATGACATCACAGCAGACGTGAGTGTAAATTACATGATGTCAAAGTATTATTTAAGCAGTAGTACTGAAAATGCAGTACGGTAATACCAGTATTACTGTAAATGCAGTA